>PDND01000128.1:0-84474 GCA_002572855.1 [Emmonsia] crescens | reverse complement strand
CCAAATATTTCAAGTATCAAATTATATTAAGAATACCAAATCATCCATCGACCTGGTTCATTCGAATTACTATCTCACTCTCTCTCTTTCTCTTCTTTTTTTTCTTTCTTTTCCATATTATCGTTGTCATCCTTCAGCTACCCCTCCAGGGCAAAAAAAAAAAAAGAAAAAAAAGATTTCTCTTCTCACTTGAACTTCTCCTTCAGCTTCGAGAAGATCGCGCTGGCACGGTTCTTCTTCTTCCTCGGTTTGCTATCGTGATCCGTCGCTCCCGCTTCAGTCGGCGCCGTGGCGGTACGGGGAGTGGTGTTGGCGGCAGCAGCGGCGGCTGCAATTGCGGCAGAATTCGCTCCCGCTGGTTCCTGCGTCTGTGTTTGTGTCTGTCCCTGTGATACGGCGGGTGCAGCGGCCGTTTCTGGTCCCGTTGTCGTCGTCGTGACGGTTGGTTGTGTCTGTTCCTGCTCGGTCGTCATCGGGGGTCCAGCGTTATCTGCAGCGCCGTCTCTCGGCTCTCGAGTTTTGGGCGAAATAGATCGATCTTGGTTTCTCCTCGAGACATCGGGGGCAAGAGATGCAGCAGCAGCAGGAGGAGCAGCAGCTGGTTCTGGAGTAGTATCAGATGCAGTAGCCGCGGTCTCCGCCGTGATGACGGGAGCAGGCTCCCCAGTGTCATCAACACGTTTCACATCATGAAGCAACTCCTGCTCAACCTCCTTCTTCTCCACCACAGCTTCAGGCACATCGGCTGCCTCGGCGTTCCAGTGCGCTTCATCGATGGACCGTCGGACCACCAAGGGAACACCAATGTTAGCATCCCCAGCAGCTTCGGCGGGTTCCACATTTTTGAGTAACTCCTCCTCGACCTCCTTCTTCTCCTCGACGGCGAGGGGGATGCCTGCGGCTTCGGGTTCCTTGTGAGCCTTCGCCAACGACTCCTTGACTACTTCGGGGACTTCGTTGGCCGCGACTTGCGGTTCGCTAAAGCCGTTTGTATTACGGTTGACATTTTCGAGCGGGACGGCGCCGGCGAGAGCGGCAGTGGTCGATGTGGGAGCGGCGGATTGGATGAAAGGTTCCACGAGCCCATTGGTGCCGTTGGTCGTTACGGGGAGGGTGGTGACGGTTTCTTCGGGCGGTGCGAAGCCCGCGGCACTAGCATCCTTCTCGTACCCTTCCTTATCCGTCGTGACGGTGGAAGTGACGGTATTGTTTGTGATGGTGCTGGGGTCCGGGACCGGTTCGCCTGGCTGGAGCTGGATCGGGTTGCCAGCGCCTTCTGTTGCCGGGATTGGCTTGACTGAGAACTGCTCTGGTTCTCCGGAAGGTGTCACTGGGAAGGCCCCAGGGGTCGAATCCCTTTTACTCTCTAGTGTGGCATCTTTCGCGAGAGCGGCCGTGGTCGATTCTGGGGTAACGGATGAGATGGTGGGAATGGCGGGAGCAACGGTTTCTGTTTCTGGCACCTTGTCCGACTCTTTGGGGACGCATGCGGCTAATGCAGCGGTTGTAGCCTCTGGTGTAACTCCAGACATTGTTTCTGGAGCTTCTTTTCTTGCTGCGGAAGTTGGCGCTGGTATGTCTTCCGCGGGGGGTAGTTGTTTGATGTGTTGGCGGAGGAGGACGTTGTTGGTATTGCGATGGGGGTCGTCTTCTTTGAGGGCAGCGTCGTCTAGCTTCCAGTTACCGTCGACGACAAACTATTAGGCAGCGTGTTACACGACAGGTCAGCCCAGGCAACAAGCTGAAAGGAGACCTGGATTGGTTTTGCGCAGAACGCGGCAAACAAACGAATAATAATAAAACCAAAAAAAAGGGGAGCCAAGAGATAGATGTAAATGATTTCACAGAGATGCTAAACAATATAATGATGTAAACTTCAGAATTTAATTGGAAGGTTGGCAGTTGGCAGTTGGCAGTTGAGAGTTGGGAGTTGGGATGAGTTCTGTGGGAGTGCGGAGAAAGGCGAGGGGAGAAGTTGGGTAAAGTAGCAGGCGAAAATGATGTGAACAATCCGGTTACTTTTCAGCCTGGAGCCCGCGCAAGAGAGCCAAAAGATGCAAGTCACAAGCCACTAGCTGTAAAATAAACAAATAGCCCTGGAGAAATTGGCCCCCAAAATGGAGCCAAAGACTCAGAAACATGGGACAAAGTTGCGGCAGATGGCGAATAATGACGTAGTAGCGGGCTCCAACTAGTACTAGCCTGGTACCTGGCGTGGTATGCAGCAATACAGCCAATGTGGAGTATTCGCAAAGTACCCTGTGCTTTAGCTGCAGAACAAGCAAAAGGGAAAAAAGCAAAAAGCAACCGAAGCGGCAGAAAAAGAAAGAAAAGGGTAGAAGAGAAGGGGAAAAAGGAGTCGGGGAAAAAAAAGCAAATAATCAGATCATTGTCTTGGCCAAAAGCTGCACTTTTAGAGGAGGGGGAATCGTCGCAAACTCCCCCTCCCACAACACAAATATAATCGAAAACTGCATAGAATAATGAAATCTCGACTCCCGCCGTTTCATGCTTCTTTCTTTTTTGCCTGACACTGGAACCATCCCTCTCTCTGCTCTCCAATTGGACCCACGGCAGAGCCAGCAAATGGATTATTTTATATAGCGGCCGTGGTATTTCGGGGTTCAAAAAAAAATAAAAAATCTTGAAAGCTCCATGCACACGCACTGATAAACCCAATGGCCTGAGCAAGCGCTTGCAGACGGGCGGAAGAAGGAGCCTGGAGACGTGGGGGGGGGGTGGTCAGAGCCGAGCTGCCCACCGCCGGAAGATCATCGGGGGGGGGAATCGTATCATATGATGCGATGACCCCTTCCCCCTCCTTCTTCCCCTTCCCCTCTCCTCTCTGCATGAATGGTGCATTGTTTTCTGCGGCGAAGACGTGACAAGACAACAGCTAGCAGAGGGGGTTTCAAAGACAAGACAAGACAAAGAACACAGAAAGGGGAATAATAAAAACAACCTTGGTGCAGGATTGATTCAGGGCAGGCTTGAATAAAAAGTTAAAATAAAATAAAATAAAATAAGATAAAATAAGATAAGATAAAATAAGAATAAATATACCACAAAGCCAGGCCAGTCCAAGTGATTTATTTACCTCGCTTTTTTATCTATTTCATATTTCATCTTATCTTATCTTATTTTACTTCATTTATTTTACTCTCTCTCTCTGAGTGTGCATACCTTATAGTATATCCTCCCCCCGTTCATAATCGGCAGGAGAACATCTTTCCTAAAGCCATCCGCCGTCCTATCCAGCTTCACCGACTGCGTCCAGTTATCAAACGTACCCGAGACGTAAACCTCGCTCGGTGTCGTATCGAGCCTACACAAGTAGAAATTCGGAAGTGAAAACATAATTAGTTAGCCGCTTTAATAATCTATCATCCCCTCTTCATTTCATGTTCTTCATCTTCGTGTGATTGTTTTATCAAAAAAAAAAAAAAAAAAATTCGAATCGAATCGATCGCGGCGAATCGAGATTTCTCGGAGTCCTGGGGTTTTTGATACGGGGAACGGAGGCGGGACGAAGGCGAATATGAAGACGAGAGGACGGGGAGTTTGAAGATGGAGCTGGAGCTGGAGCTGGAGCTGCAGATGCTGATAATAACCCGTAGTTACACATCTGCAGGCTGCCGCAAGCAAAAATAAAATAAAATTCGAGACGGGGTTAAATATTATGTTCTTCGGCCAATTGCCTCATTTTTCATTTTTTTTTTTCAATTTCTTTTCTGTTGATATCGCAGCTTCACATGCTGTCGCGATTTTCGTTTTTTTCTTTCTTTTCCTTCATCTTCATCTTCGAAAAAATTTATGGCCCCGTGTCCAGCTCCGTGTCCAGTTCCAATTCTAGCTCCATCTCCAGTATCTCTCTCTCTATCTCTCTCTCTCTCTCTATCTCCCTCCTCCATCAAACCCGAGATGCGGCGAAAAAAAAGGGGGGGGGTTGGAAATGCGTACCATTGAAATGTGTGTGTCGCCATTGGGGTCTTTGACGCACTGGCCGCAGCTCGCAGTGACTTCTTGCTCTTGGTGTGTTTGTTCCTGTTCCCCATGCTACCTGAGTATAGGTATAGGTATTGATATATATAGGTTTTTCGAGTTTCTGTTTTCGTCTGACTCAGCTTCGGTGGCTGGCTGGCTGGCTGACTGACTGGGGGAGCGATTTGCAGAGTGCTGAGCTGTAGAGCTGCAGAGCTGCAGGCTTGCAGGGTTGCAGGGGGTGGGGCGTGAAGGGGGGGAGGAGGAGGGGTCAAGGGGTTAAGGCGCACAAACTTCTTTTTTTAATTATATATATATATATATATATATTATATATTGCGCCGAGGGAGGTTTTTTTGAGGTGTCGAATTGGGAATTGGTATTCTTGTCGAATCGCTGATCTATAATTGAATAAAGACAAGACGGTGTAGTTTGAACTGTACTCAGCAGGTAGGACAGAGAAATAGGGCGAAATTGTGCGGGTTTTGGTAGCTATATGCAGCTAAATACTTTATTGGAATAAATTCAAGGAGAAAGAAACCTGAAAGAAAAAAACAAAGGGGAATATCAAAAAACAAAGAAGAGCAAGTAAGTAGGCTTTTTTTGTCTCAGAAACAATTTCCTTTTTTTTTTTTTGTTTGTTTCATTTGTTTCATTTGGTTCATTTGGTTCATTTGGTTTCCTTGCAAGCTGTGGCGTGAGTCTGGCTGGGGCTTTTTTTTTCGGGAGTCTAAAGCTTCCCACTCCACTCCCAGGAGCTAGTTAGGCAGCTTTGGGCGGGGGTAGTTTTTTAACAGCGTCTACTCCTTATCTATATATCTATTCCTGGGGAGGTATGTACTGTGCATACATACCTCCATTGCGTCGCTCATTTATCTGATTGATTTATACCAGCTGCTAACAACATTCACACATAGGCAAGGAAAGGAAAGGAAAAGAAAAGAAAGGAAAAAGAGACCGCTTCTGGGGGATTCGATGGCTACCTAGGTACCTACCTAGCTACCTAGCTACAGGAGGATATCCTCAAGCTTTCCCGCGACCAATCCCATGCCACCGTGAAATGCCCAAACACGGCTCAACGGATGCAAGAAATAATGGATATGGACAATGGCGGGGACAGAAAGGGGGACGGACGGATGATTTGATTTCGTTCCATTAACTTACCTAGGTAACTAACTCTCCATGATTCCGTTCAGTTCGGCTCTACTGTATATGTACTGTATATGTATGTAACCTAGGCTATGCAAATTTATGTGAGGTTGAATACCTTACTTAACGGTTGGTTGGCGATGATTGCTCGAACCAAAAGGGATAGATAGGTATGTCTGTCTATCTAGGTATACTGAGAGACCATGGCCCATCGTTTCCCTATCGGCTCTGTCTGCAGATATAGGGGTACACATATATCCATCCATTCATTGCCAGCCAGTATCAAAGAACTTCCCCAATGAGTAAGCAAGTAGGGGGGGTGGTAAGGAGTCAAGCGTTAAGTAAGGGGTACCTATACGCCTACATATACATATATATCTACATAGATAGATAGATATAGATAGATAGGTAAGGAGTTTCAAGCGCTCCGGGTCTGCAACTCCTAGAGGGGGGTATGACAAGATGTACTGTAGTAAGTAGCCTTGGATAATTCAATATTGTCCAATATGGCGGTCCTCTTAGGTTGTACGGGTGGTATGGTAAGTTAAGTCATTTCCGATGGCCCATCGAGTATAAGAGAGAAGAGGGGGGATGCATACCCTACATTCAGCATTATTTCACTTATTCCGTAGGGAAAGCAGTTGAAGTTGATATATTCAAAATGTACTGTGCATTCATGTATGTACTGTACCTAGGTTACAGTCTAAGCATGCATGCATTGGGCGCCGTTGTCGATCCAAAGTGGAGTTTTCTGGATGTCTTGTCCTGTCTTTGCTTGTCGCTTTCCAAGGTTCCCGAGAGACTCCCGTGTATGCATAAAATAAGACAGTCGAAGTATGAAGTATGTATGTATATATGTATGTATGTCTGGGACCGGGGGGGGGGGAGATGTTCCACCGCCCATTCCAGATTCCAGATTCGAGAATTGGCACAGAAAAAGAAAAGAAGAAAAAAAACCAAGCGCTTCTAGAAAAATAGTTGGAATAAGTTGGCATCCATGTGGGTTGTTGTGTGATGCAAAAAGAAGAAGAAATGGAAGAAATTGACTATTACCCCGCAATGATATACATACATATATATAAATCATTTATCTCTGATATTTTCATCTCATGTAAGAGAGAGAGAGAGAGAGAGAAAAGGCGGAATTATGCCCGTGTGTAGTTATATAGCAGGGATATTCCGGTATAACAATAACTATAACTACGCAGTATATAGCTGGAGAGCAGCAAAAGGACGGTGAAGATATTCAGTATATATCCAGTATATATCCATTATTCTATTCCAATATCAGCTAGGTACATGTACTGTACATACATACATTAACCTACTCCGTCCCTTCCATGGTTGCTCTATGGATGTTACAGTTCTAGTCTATTTTTCTAGTGTCTTCTCGAAGCCAGCCGGGGAGTAGTTAATTAATTAATTGGTTAATTAATGAATGAATGAATGATGTTGCTTATGGAGTGACTTTACTACTGACTGCTGTGTCTATTCCCTGCCCCTCATTATTACCTACATCACATCACATCACACCACACCTCACCACATCTCATCTCATCTCAACACCTTAAATACCTAAATTAACAACCACTTCCACTTCAACTTCTACTTCACTTCCACTTCGCCTCCGTCGTTTCTCTCGCCCCTTTGTTCCCTCCTATCCTAAATCCATTACTCAAACCCTTTGTTCTGTGCCAGCCAACCGCCATCTCACCCCTAAATATCTCGCATCCAAAGTAAAAAGAAAAGAAAGAAAGAAAAAGAAAAAAGAAAAAAGAAACGAGAAAAGAAAGAAAAACCAGACTTTTTATCCTCCCGCTATATCTACATCAAACCTCTTCCCGGAGACCGCCGCCCCCCCACCTTTTTTTTGCCTCCCAACCATTGTGGGTGTCCTCGGCGATGGCTAATAATATGTTCATGGGGTCCAACCCCTTTGGCGGGGCTTCCGGCGTCTCCAAGATTGAAGAGGAAGATGAATCGGTCAGTTCACCCACAGAAACTACCTTCCACCACAACACAGGCGGGCTGCGAAATCATGCCTTCGCCTCTACAGATACACGCACGGAGCAGACGTTAAGAGGAGGAGGAGGAGGGGGAGGGGGAGGAGGAGGGGGAGGAGGGGGAGCTGCCGGTGGTGTAGAAAACCTATTCCAACGCAACAACAACCCATTCTCAGGCGGGCCGCAGAACCAACATGCTCCAGTCGCATTTTCCCCCACAGCAGGCTCCCAAGACTCATCCGGGTTCCCCAATAACTACGCCCTAGGCCGCCGCACATCCGTCTCCGCCGAATCCCTGAACCCTTCCTCCAACTCCGGTGCAGACTGCTGGGTCCCGCCCCACCACCCCAAAACCCCCGAACAACTCTCCCGCCTCCAACACGCCGTCAGCTCCAACTTCCTCTTCTCCCACCTGGACGAAGAACAGTTCGAAACCGTCCTCAACGCCCTCGTCGAGAAACCAATACCCGCCAAGGACATCAAGGTCATCACCCAAGGCGACGCCGGCGACTTCTTCTACATCGTCGAAGACGGCACCTTTGACATCTACATCAACCCCGCCGGCTCCGTCCAGCCAGGGTCCTCCGGCCTCGGCACAAAAGTCGACACAATCGGGCCCGGCGGCTCCTTTGGCGAGCTGGCGTTGATGTACAATGGGCCCCGCGCCGCCACCGTTGTCTCCACAGAACCCAAATCAACCCTCTGGGCTCTGGACCGCATCACCTTCCGCCGCATCCTCATGGACGCCGCCTTCCAACGCCGCCGCATGTACGAAGCATTCCTCGAAGAAGTGCCCCTCCTCGCCTCCCTGAAGCCCTACGAACGCGCCAAGATCGCCGACGCCCTCGACGCCGTCAAGCACCCGGCCGGCGCGACGATCATTAGAGAGGGGGACCCGGGCAATATCTTTTACCTCCTCGAATCGGGCGATGCGGCTGCGTTCAAGCGGGGCATTGAAGGTCCCGTGAAGAGCTATAAGCGCGGCGATTATTTTGGCGAGTTGGCGTTGCTGGATGAGAAACCGCGGGCGGCGAGTGTTGTTGCCATGACGGATGTGAAGGTTGCGCAGTTGGGGAGGGATGGGTTTAAGAGGCTGCTGGGCCCTGTGGAGGATATTATGCGGAGGGCTGAGTATGATACGTCTACGACTGGTTCTGGTTCTGCTTCTGCGCAGCAGAAGCTGGCGAAGACGACGTCGAAATGATTTCTTTTCTTTTTTTTAAAAAAAATTATTCTTTTGTTATTTTGATGTTTTTATTTATTTAAAAGGCATATGATATGGTATGGTATTTATTTCAGGTAGTTCACTGGTTTTGGCATCAAAACTCTGCAGTTCGCAGGCTTTCATTATTCTGTTTTCCATTTGTTTCCCCCCTTTTTCTTCTTCTTCTTCTTCTTCTTCTTCTTCTGGAGTATCTGGTTTATTCTTCTTGCATGTTGCCACTTTTTTCTTCTTCTATTGTTTTCTTTTTTTCCCTTCTTTTAAATTCAACTAGTATTTCTTTTTTTGTTGATCTTGCTTCACCTGCTTCATATGCATTGTCGTTTTATCTTCATTTTCCCTCCCCCCCCATCTTCCCATCTTCTTCCTCCTTGAATTTATAATATCAGGAGGAGAAAATCCATATAGTCAAAAATTTCCCCCCCATTTTGAGATGAGCAAGAGCTGTGGTTCTGCCATGTGTATCCTTGTCTTTGTTTGTCTGTCCTGTCTAGCTCGTTGTTTGTCATCATCATTATCATTATTATTGGTATGGAGGAGGAAAGTAATACAAACCGACTCTTTTTTTGTTTAAAAAACCTATATATTTAAGCCCCTTTTCGCGAGAGGAGTGGCAATGGGAGAGAGGTTATCATAATATACGTAGGTATATTATATATATTAAATGTGTGGGAGTGATTGTGAAAAGAGAGAAGGGGAGGAATTGAGCAGGAGCAGATCACAGCAGAGCATGCATGCATGGCGAAAGCAATTTGATGTGCTACAATGTAAGTGAGGGCAAAAAAAACATCAAGGTGTTGATGTTTTTAATTGGATTTCTTATTTATAATCTCATCTCTCTCATGCATGATATTATTGTTATCTTCATAGTCTTGAGATGTATTTACTGTACCTCTGTGTCTCACCTCTCATACCCACCCACACTCCCTCCACTTGATTAATTCCCTACCTTTTTCTTTTCATGTTATATATTATCTTTTACTTTATGTAAATATAGAACCACTCTGCTCTGTAAAATATCAATCAATCACTCAATCAATCAATCAATCCCATCGTATCGCATCCTCCACCCTCCCACCTATCCCACCTATCCCACAAACCCCCCCCTTTTCAACTTCAACTTCACCTCCAACCACCTTCACCTCCTAACAACCAAATCACTCCGAATAACCCACTTCTCCCCACCCGTTACCTCCCGCCCTTCATGCAGCAGACACCGCTCCCCATGCCGATGCAGCAGCGCCATGCCCGCCTCTAGCCCGACAATTAGTGGCTCCGGCTGCGGTGATGATTTTGTTTTTGTGGGGGTTTCTGGGTAGAAGACGGTTTCGCCACCTGTGCAAGTTGTGAGGTAGATGAGGAGGGTCCAGGTGGTTTTTGCGCGGATGGTGGCGTTGTTGGTGGTGGTGGTTTGGGGGATGGAGAGGGGGACGGAATCGTCGTCTGGGTTTTGCGCGTGTTAGCGTTAGATGGAGGGAGGGGAGTAGGTACTTCCGATGGTTTTTCTTTATTGTTATTTTTATTTTTATGTTTGGTTTTCAGAGGGGGGGGGTTGGCTATCTACGCAGTATGTAGTATGTATGTCCCGCTCCATCCCCCTTTTTCCACCCTTTGACTCGTGTATTCAAAATACTCGGGATGGAAGGGGAAAAGGTTAGAGAAAAATATAAATAAAAAATTAAAAGACTTACAATGCTTATCAAAAAACTGCCCAGGCCCATATCTATAAATCCGTATATTCGGATTCAAACCTAGCACCTCCCCTCCCCATAACCCAGCACCAGCACCACCATCAGCACCAGCGTCACCTCCCTCCTCCGAAACCAACCGCTTTAGCGCAGTAGAGCTCCACAGCATCTCCGCAAATATCGGATCATGCACCTGGAACCGGTCATTGACGCGCACGGCCTCGTACTTCTTGGGCCGTGATGGCGTCGTGACGAGTGGCAGAGAGGAGAGGAAGGAGACGTAAGTTTTGCTGAGGGTTGAGGTGAGGAGGTTGCGGATTATGAGGATTTGGTCGTCGAGGAGGGTTTCGAGGTATAGATCTGAGGCGGGGATGAGGGGTTTTAGGGGGGGCCAGTTTGGGGGGTTGTTGTTGTTGTTTTGTTGCGGGGTGGAGTTTTTTGCGGCGGGGAGCAGCTGTTCTTTTGTGGATTTTTTGTTGCCTTTTGGTGCCATGTTTTCTGGGATATATATATAAAAAAACTGTTTGCTGGCGGTGTAGATTTTTTTATTAATCTTTATTTCTTCTCTGTTTTTTTAATAAGAGGAATTTGAAATTGAATGCGATTCAATGTTGTTGTTGTTGTCGTTATCTAGAGATGAGTTAGCTTCATGAACCTCTCATTTCACCAACAAAGAGCACCCTATATTATCATGGAGCGGAGCTTATTAATGATTGAGGAGTATTTATGAAAGTATGACAGGAGATAAAAGAGGTTTCGTGTATAGAAACTTACAACGGTTAGGATATTCAAAATCGGAGATACCTCTGACTGTTGATATCATCCGCTGATGCTTGAGACACCGGTTTAACTAAACTATGACACACTGACGTGGAAAGATAAGTAGACTGATGATATCAGATAGCTCTGAGATATCCGGGAAATCAAGATGCACAAGTATGTAGTCTCGTTACTTTTACGAGAGGTCCAGAATATTAGAGTTCAAAAATAATTATAAACATAAAAATAAAAACATAAAAATTTATGATCGATGCAGGGATCGAACCTGCGATCTCCCGCGATTTTTCTCTGTAAAGCGGGCGCCTTGACCACTGGGCCAATCGATCTGTCCTAGGGATTTGTCATCGAAGGGAGCAAAGATTTACTTTAAATAAATGCATACCAACTGGTGTTCATACAGTAACTTGACTGTATGTTGGAGATAGATGACTCTTATGTAGTGTTCATTTTTGCAGAAGACGAGCTGTTAAGCCTCGGACGAAACCAAATCTGGGTCAATTATTTTTAGGATCCTTATAGGCACAAAGCAGCTCTACGATACGCATATTTGCTCTCGCCTTCATCAGCTGTCTCATGGAATTCTTGCTTGGCATTCGTCGTGGAAAATGTATGTCATGGATCCTAGGCCGACTGAGGTAAACCCATCAGCCTCGTATCCATTCTTATTCTATATAGAAACAATAAATCCCCTCCCAATAGGAGGTTTCATTCTGCCTCTTCAAGGTAAGCCTATTTTTCATCTCTTAAGGCCACTGTAAATCACCGTCCATTTCTTGGAAGAGCTGTTGCATAAACATCTATACTGAGGCTGTCCCATATTGAGAAGCGAGGATAGTGGAGGAGCCAAGGTATTCAGAATAAGCGATAGAACAGAAAAGCTGAACTCCAGATTAAGTAGGTCGTATGTGTTTCATATACAGAGTATTGTCTGCTTCCTTCCACGCTGCAGGGTGCTAGTTTGCTCAGTATTAGAGGTAGAAAGAGATTAGCAGTGATATCATATAATCTTCTTGTTTTCCGGAAACCATATCTCGGGCCCAGGAACAATCTTGGAAGACTCACCCCTCCGCAGTATGGGGGAAACGGGTATGGGACGTATGTGGGGATTATTGGGGAAGCAAAGGGAAGATTGATAGAAGATTGACAGAAGCCCGATATTGTGGATGAGTCAGCATGCCACTAGCCCCAAAAAAAGACAGCCAAGCGAGATGTGGCTAATCCCTAAACAGGCTAGCGTAATTTTTCCATCGCAGGGTTTCTACGGTTGACTGCAGCTGCCCGGAACCTGGACAAAATCGTCTGGATTCTCTTCAACTTCACCGCTTTGAGCTTGAGCTGGTTGGGTTGGTCCAGGCAACTTCATGCAATGTCGTCGTCTCAGACTCTGACGACGTCGCTGATGGGGCACACGCCTCATGAGCCGGCGCCAGAAAGGTCTGCGTACGATCTCGGCGATCACCAGCGAGATATCCCGACTGACATTGACATCCCCTCAAAGCTCGATGTGCCGAACAAGGCCACCCTTGATCACATCCAAACCGCGCAAAACACCTTCTCCGCTCTATCGGGTATGGGATTCCCTTGAATTTATATGATGGTCGTCTATGGTGCTGACTGGATATGTGTAGATGACTACAAGAAACAAACAGATCGGGAAAAGCAGAGCGCGGCAAGCGCTCTGCTTGCCCAGCTTTTCGCCAACAAGCCGACCGCAAATGGACCCCCGCAAGAACCCCCGCCAACCGAACGCGCACCGGAAGACTTACCAGCAAACAGAGGTGCCGCGCCCGAAAAACCCATGGAAATATCAGAGGTCCAGGCGAAGAACAATGTGAATGGTACGGATAAAGTGACTGAACCTGCGGAGGCCGCTTGGGGAATGGACCAGGGAATGAACGAGGGCTCGAAAACGGATAAAGAGATGCTTGCAGACATCTTTCAAGGAACCCAGGCTGCAAATATGCCGAAGGATCTGGACGTCAACTCGGAGACAGTACAGAACAACAACAATAATAAGATGGAGGAGGAACTAGAAAGTCTTTGCTCTGGCCTATTACCTTTGGCTACACCTAAAAACGCGAAAGAAGCACTGCGACAAAACGCATTGCTTACGGACTCTTATTTTAATGCGGACATCAATTCTGGTCCAACGCCACGTATTGTCAACTATCCTGACCCCCCAGCGCACGGGGATACGGAAGATTCTCGGATTGCGCCGGAGTCTGTCGCGGGATCTGAACCCCGTATTCAAGCCTTTGCAAAATTAGAATTCGACGATGGGCATTTTTACGTTAATACCTACTCATTTATTCTAGGCCGTGATGTCCGTGCTGCACGCGCCGCATTCCAGCGGGAACTCCAAGTCAGACAGGCAAGAGCCCAAAGCTCAAGCGGGGGTAATAAGTCCTACACTCCGAATAGGGTAAAGCATGAAGGAAGTGCTATAATGGGCAGCGTGGTTAGCGATAGGGGAGGCATCATGGGCTTCGACCCTGACGTTCCTCAACAATTCCCGCCCCAAGTTAGCTGGAAATCATCAAATTCATCACACGCCGACCAACGACGTCCAACTTTACACATGTCCGCTGCAGAAGTGCCCCCCACTCCGCTAGAAACACCAGAGGTAACGAAAGACTACAATGCTCTTGCGATGCAGTCATTACGCTCTAGAAATGACCCTAAACCCGTCGATACGTTGTCATTATTACCGTCTCCTGATGCCTGCCCAACGATACCAATACACCCTCCTGCGCCTGTTAATGGATCTGTCGCCACCCACCGCGGCATCTCTCGAAAACATGTCAAAATAGCGTACAACTTTGATCGGAATCTGTTTGAGATGGAGGTCATTGGGAGGAACGGGGCATTCATGGGTGCGGATTGGCTAGCACCGGGCCAGGTGAGGCCGCTACATAGCGGCGACTTTATTCAAATCGGTGGAGTACGAGTGAGGTTTGTCCTTCCCGACGTTCCGGTTGGTGAAACCGGAGCAGAGCAAGATGAACCGGCAATACTCGATGAAGAGGAGGAAGAAGTGGATGCTCGAAGAGAGGTAGAGAAGGATGCTAGAGCTAGCAGTGATGTAGAGGTGGATAATATGGACACAGATGGCTCAGAAATCAGTGGAGCGGAAGATCGATCACGAACAAAGAAGTCAGACTATGAATCTGGGTCCAAGTCAAAGGCTTCAATGGAAGTCAGCCCAGAAGCTTCCTCGCAGCCCGCTCGCCGTCGCGGGCCTGGCCGCCCACCTAAAGATGGAATCATGTCCAAACGTGAACGTGCTGAAATAGCCCGGGAACAGAAGCTGGCTGCCAAACGTGAAGCCAACGGTGGTGTAACGCCACCTCCATCATCAATCCGTGGGAAGACCGGTAAAACTGGGAAAGATTCTGGCCAAGAAGATCCCTCAAGCGCGAAGGCAGAGAAACGCAAATACACCAAACGCAAGAAGTCCGATTCAACCCCCACTGACACAGTTATGCCTTCGATTGAAGGCGGCGATGCTAATGCTACCATCGGGGTTGAGGATCTCCCTAAACCGGCACCTGTGAAGAAGCGAAAACCATCGAAATCTCCGTCTCCTGATTATCCCCCAGAGAGCTTCTACACAAGCGAGGACCTCGCCAAACCTCCATATAACTATGCGGTCCTAATTTTCGACGCCCTTACCGACTCTCAGACGCCAATGACTCTAAAACAAATATATCGCGCCTTGAAGCTTAAGTATCCGTACTTTCGGTTTAGATGTGAAACTGAGGGTTGGACGTCAAGTGTTCGCCACAACCTTAACGGCAATGCTCATTTATTTGAGCATGCGGAAAGGGATGGAAAAGGGTGGTCATGGAAGCTCACACCAGGAGCATCTGTTGATAAGGAAAAGAAGCGGAGACCCTCGCCCCCTCCCTCCTCACAGAATGCCTCACATGCTACACAGAACCTTGGAAGCAACCAAACATACCTGGCGCCAACCTCAGGCACACAATTCAATACCTCTCGCCCAAACATGCCTGAGCGTCATAACTCTCTTCCATTCCCATACCCTCCCGTAGGGACCAACCAATCTTCTCTGGGAGGGGGTGTGCCGCCGTCACATAATAGTCCTTATGCCATGGCGAACCCTGCTGCTCAATTCTCACTCCCTAATGCGTTGCGTAATAATCTCCCACCGACATTTGCAGCTCCTACCACCTCGACTTATCGGTCACCGTATGCCTCAGCACCACCACCGGAAATATTACAAGCGCAACAGCAGCAGCAACAGCTACAACGCCCACCACCTCCGCCACAACAATCGCAGTCACAACAACAACAGCAGCAGCAGCAGCAGCAGCAACAAACGCCGCAACAACAGCAACAACAGCAACAACGCCCACCTCCGCCTCCGCCATCACAGCCGCAGCAGCTACAGCAACACCCTCAACAGTCCCAACAGCCCCAACAGCCGCCACATCAACAGCAGCAGCAACATCAACAGCAACCTCAACATCAACACCAACAACAACCACCACCGCAGCAGCAGCAGCATCGAGGCCCTCCACCTGAACAATACAAATTTCTCAATCATACCCCTCATCCCCCCAAAAATACCTTGCCACCGTCCTCTAACAACCCTGCCAAACCCCCTTCACCTCCTAATCCGAATCCTCCCCAACCACAATACCAGCCTCAGCCTCCCCCTTCAACCAAACCTCCTACCCATGTCCATAGCCAGCAACATCAACAGCAACCCTCACCAGCACCGAATCAAACAATCCAACCTCCCCCGCCGCCTCCAGAACCCGAGCCATCATTCCTCGACCGAGCCAACCAAGCCATCGATAATTTCGAAGCAGTACTAATGGAAGACTACGAAGATAAAGAATACATATCCAAAGTCTTACGAAGTGCTCGCGACCGCGTGCTCAATGGCGCAACGGAAAGCTCATTCCCCGGCGGCGAACCGAAAGATGAATCTGTTATTATCGATGCTTTGAAGGGGATTATAGCAGGCTTGAATGAAGACTGATTTTGTGTTTAATTTCTTCTGTCGTTTGGCATTGGTGGGTCGGAGCGTTTGCGGTCCCCCTTTATTTTTTGTTCAAGGAATTTTTTTAGAAACGGCTGGTACATAGTTAATGATCTGTTGCTTTCGTTTTCGTTTCCTTTCTGCTATCGTCTCTCTCGACGAGCTTTACCTTGGATTGGCTTTTATCCTTTTCTTCCATTTCTATTCCCCCATTTTATATCTATCAACCCGTTCTCGTCCCTTTTTCATATTTCCTCCCTCTTTTTCCTTCTTTAATGAACGAATGAGAAACGAAGGGAATGAATCTGATATATCTTTGGCTGTTTTCGACTTTTTCGCTCACTTTTTTTTGGGTTAGGTTAAATATTAAACGTGGGTTCAAGGCTGGTTTTCATGATACAACATGAAGCTTGATCATTTCGTGCTTGTTGTTTTGTTGTTTTCGTTTTGCTTTGCTTTTTTTTAACTCAAAAACCTGCTATTTGTTATCATAATATTTTGCTTTGCTTATTTTCTTTAAATTCCCAAGGATAGCTACAAGTGTATTCATACACATCTATCTGATAAATAAATTATTTATTCCCTCTTTTTGTCTATCTTATTTCGATGAGACCCCCCCTCATTTACTTAGAATTTTTCTGTTATGTTCCTTGTCCTGGGCTTTCTTCAATACGAATGCTTCATGGGTAGAGAAAAAAGCACCTCAGGCTAACATAGATCTACAGCTGTTCCATATTTTCAAGGAAGAGAGATGATGGAACAGATAATACATGATGATTTTCTTTTATTACTACAGTCAATTAAGATAGGTTGCCTGAACTCAACGATTGATAGATTTAGAAAATCACTTTTCCTTTTCGATAAACAATTCTATATCCGAGGCAAAGTTTGGCAGGAGGGCCCCTGAGAATGAAATATATAAATAACAAATAAAGAAAGCTAAGACGAGGTATAGATTAGTGAGGTGGGAATAGGGGAAACAAGAAGTTGGATAGCTGGATGGCTGACATCATGAGCGGGATTTGCGTTTTACTAGAAATCAAGACCAGGTGAAAGGGCAAACATATGTAAATGTAGGTTTTTTTTAATATATAGTTTGTAGCTGATAGAGAAAGAAAAAAGAAAAGGCGCCGGGAGAATGGTAACCATCTCATCATCATATCCATGAGTGAGCAAAAGGAGATATAGACATAACCAGAAAAGGGAATTTGACAAGCCAGTGGGCAGGAAACAAACAACCACATGAGCAGCAATACAAGGTGGGGAGATAACACAAAAAGCAAGCCATGGACGCCACATCATATAGTGAGGAAATAGCAATGTAATGGAGAAAGGGCATGGAAATAGAATTTACGCTGCTGATGACAGGAGTTACTCAGTAGTTATACCACGAGGCAGTGAATAATGGGGGAGAATTAAATCGGGGGACAAGTAGGATATGAGATTCCGGAGGAAGCATAATGGTCTGTTCTCTGCCAAAATATAGGGGAGAGCACTCGTTGAATAGGCAAGTGGTTTATTTATTTAGTTCCCATGCTCATGACAAATAAAACAAAGAAAACGAACATTGCCCGTTACATGGCCATCTCTGCTCGCAGTTTCGCCAGCTCTGCTTCCTCATCTTCCTCTTCTTCAGTGGCTCTTTCTTTGCCTTTGACTAGAAGCACAAGATATGTTAGTCCTCGCTTTTTTTCTACCGGAATAAGATGCACACGATAAGAAAAGGGAATGATAGCTCACGTGGTCCATTTGCGGCTGCAGGTAGGGTACCCAGTTGATCTGCGACTGGAACAGTCCCGGTTTTGAGCATTCTCTCGTCGATCTGTTCTTGTTCCATTCCCTCGAGTTCCGCCTCCAGCTCCGATTCGTCTAGTGGTTCACCTATGGAGGTGCTTGTTATGGCGTTTACGATCTCTTCGCTGAGTGCGTGTTGTTCTCGTAGTTCGTCCCTATTGGTCATAAGATATTAGCCCTGCTGCTACTTTATCCTGAAATAGGTAATGTATCGCGGTTGCCCGTGTGAACAACTGGAGAGATGATGCTAAAGGTACGTACATGGTCTGGTCTACTTTGTCGATCGTAAGCCCACTGTGAATCTGTTTCATGGCACTTCCGGCATTCTTCATTGCGAGGAGAGTTTCTTGGTTGATATTTGCCGCCTCGATAGAAGATATTTGTTGTTCAATCTGAATGATCTGGGCGCTTGTTTGTTCGAGGGATCGCTCATGGCCTTTCTTCCGTCGTAGGGCAGCTTTTGCAGCTATACATATAAAAAACAGTATTAGTGACCACAACCACAGAAAGAATATTCTAGTTAAATGACGTAGCAAGGCTCAGCAGTTATTGAGACCGGTAGGTCGGTTTCCCCGCTCTATTGGAATTGAAGTGGGGTAGACCTTCGACTCTCCGATTTTTACATACCGTTCTTATTTGTAGCGACATGCTTCCGGGCTATAGCATCTTGTTCTGCCATTTGATTCTCCAAGTGTCTCTCTCTTTTCTGAAGCATGTCGAGCTGTTGGCGCAGGGAGAGGATGGCGTTTTTAGGCGCATCCTTCCGCTGCTGGGCAGATCCGCCGCCAAACCACGACCACATAGTGACGGTCAGAAACTGGCTGGGAGACTCTGAGATGTGGTCGACAGAGATCTAGGAGGTAACTATGTAACGGCAGTTATAGATAGGGTGTGAAATCTGGGTTGGGATGCAGGCGCGGCGATAGGTATCAAAGTTGGCGAAGCGGGATGGTCGAGTGATCAGGCGGCAGAATAAGAAGAGGAGCCGGGATGATAACGGTAGGGCTAGGGGGAAGTATAGTACGAAACGGAGTAGACTAAAGGAAGGGAATGGTTTCTAGGAGGGGATAAGCAGAGGTATGGCTATATTGGTCTGTTGTTGGCGGGGTGAGTCGTGTGGAGGAGGGTTTGGTTGCGGTGGTCGTTGATCATCTTTGTTGGTCACGGTAGGTGGTGAGGCTATGACATCCGCAGTATCATCACGTGCACAACTCTAATTGAACGCCCGCCCTGCTTATATCAGCTCCTTATCAGCGACCCATAACCTAGAGCTAGAGGATAAAATAAATAAAATGCATGTATAACGAAGACTATTATATCCCTTCTCTACGGAAATATGGAATCGAACAGGATTAAAAGTCCTCTATTCTCCCTACCATGAGCCAAGGCCCCGCTGGTCCGCTCCCTACAACACGGGCATTTCTCTCCGAAATCCCAAGATTACCAACGGGATCAAAGATACGCTTCCTCGGATGGTGAGTTAGCTACAGCAAAAAAAAAAAAATCATCATTTAATTGAATAAATACTGCATGTTTATCAGTATAATCTCCAAATATTAAGCTACGATAATGGAGCTCTCATTCTAAGCTCTGACATCCATTTAAAACTAATACTTTGCTAGTGTCTCTTCTTACAACATCTCAACCGGCCATCTCATTCTAGAGCATAATTACCCCATTACGTCGCGACCTATTCCCTCCATTTCCGTAGACGTCACTCTAGTCCTGGAGTCACTCAAAGCTACCGATCTACAAGTTGGCGCTTGGTTAAATGTACTAGGCTATATAAGAGAGCGATTGTCGCCTAAGACGCTTCCCTCCACAGACCCTAACTCAGCGCCCTCAGCAAATCGCAATTCATCATCACTGAGTGGGGCTGCTAGATCGATCTATGTTGAGGCTGTGATGATTTTCTCCACTGATGCTATTCATCTTGGGGAGTATGAGCGCGTGCTGCAGGATTGGGAAGACGCTGATAGGAGGGTGAAGAGGCCTGATTAGGTTAGCTGGGTGCGAGTTGAAAGGAATGAAAACCTGATGTTATTTGCATCGTCTTTTCTTGTGGGAAAGGGGGAAAAGTATGATTTGTCAGTTTGACCTATCTAACTATTCCCGGCCGCAGGTCGAGAAATTTCAATTTTTCGGACCCCTAATTCAGCTCCCGTCGTCGTGGAATAGGCGTGCGGATGACTAAACGACGCATGAAGATGCATATGTACCCCCACAGACCCCAACACTATGTTGGCATCCTGTGACTTTACTAGGAAGGAAAGAGGAAGAATATCCAGGACAACATTTCCTTCAGTACTAAGATTTTGGCATATTGTGGGGCGATACACTGGCAATGAGGATCCAAGTTAATGCTGCAGGGTCGTTGTGCCTACACGAATATCCTAAAACGGTTGGGCTGGGGGAGGAGAGAAGGGCGCCTTAATTTAGGCGCAGTGGACAGTGACGAACATACGGAAAATTGACGGCAAGTTCGTAGGAAAGAAGCGTGCCAAACCTATGTTTTATTCTATGATTTCTCTTTTGTCGCCTCAATATTTTCCGTCATAATTATAATCACAATAAATTTCCGAAATGAATCCGAGAACCGAAACGCACATGCCCCAAGCTCGAATGGATGCAATATATGTGCCAATATAATATAGGGTGGGGAAGAAAACCACCAGGGCATAAAAGAAACTGAACCGTAACAAAAACTCGCCAAAATGAGAAGAGAACGCCATGTCTGATGCAAAACGTGATAAGAAAGGAGAAGAAAACCCTTTTTTTACCCGGGCCAGAAATTAAGGGGTATATACACCCTGGACAAATGAACGCGGTGACGACCACAAAAATGGAAAAGGAGAAGGGACTGCTTTCAAACGTCCACTTTCTCCAACACGCCGCCTCCCACCTCTTTCTCCACTCCCTTCTCTTTATTCTCCCAATCATTGTCATTCCTTCTCGTCCTCTTCCCATCTAGTTTCGCCTTATCCGTCTGCATAGTCCTAATCAACACACTCTTCATCCGAATCTTATGTCCGTACTTATAAAATACAAACGGAATCGGAATAATCATAATCTCCAGCAGTCCTAGGAGCGTGGCCGCCCAATTAGGTCCCAGTTTCGCGTACAGCGCCGGTCCAGCAAGCGGAAGCACACCGCCAAGCACGCTTCTCATCACCGAATTTCCCGCCATCGCTGAAGCGGCATATACGCCATAGCTGTAAGTTAGATAATTAGATGCGTAGATGAAAACGCCCGTGTTGCCTGCGCCAAAGGGGATCCCCGCGAGGATTGGCGCGATCCAGTGGATCGTCGCGGGTGAGCAGGTCCATGCGAACCAGAGCTCGCCGACTGGTATTAGGATTGCGGCTATGCAGACCACAGAGACCATAGATTCCGGCGGTACTTTGCCCGTCTCTGGGTCGAGTTTGTGACCGTTTATCATGCGGCGGAGGAGGGGTTCGACGGCTACTGTCGTAAGGGAGCCGACGCCAATGCCGATGAATGCGAGGCCGGATTCTCCGACGGACCAACCGCGGATTCCACGGAAGACGATCGGGTAGGCGACGAAGCAGAGATAGAGAATTGCGTAGACGACGGCAATGTAGAAGTTCCAGAATATGCTGTTTGGGGGAGAGTGTTATTAGTTGGATTGTTTTGTTGTGTTAGGGATTCGTGAAGGGGAGCTTACCAAATAGGCTCAAGGACTGCCATGACGAATGGCCTGCTTAGGTTGGTTTTCAGAACGGTGACTAAGGAAGCTTTTTGGTCGTATCGGCTCCACCAGCGGGGATCATCTGTCTCTGTTCGAAGGCGGGCGGCTTTCTTCTGAAGAAGCACTGGCGTATAAGTTTCTTTCATGATGCACATGCTAACCAACCCGACTGCGGCAAAAATCATTGATACCCAGTTCGTCCATCTCCAGCCTAGGTATTGCGTTACATATCCACCAATGATGGGTCCAAACACTACATTTACATTGTTAGTAAAGCATGTTTGAAGCATCTAGATAGATATAACTTGAGTTGACTTACCTGGCCCATTAAGGGGGCCAATGCTCCAAATTGAGAATGCTAACGCCCGATGTTCATCATCCACCATATCAGATATTGAGCCAGGGGCACTAGAAACCATAGCACTGCCGGATATAGCACCAAAGAACCTCAGGACAATTAGCTGCGTGACAGATGTGCTAAGTCCGCATGGTATGATAAAAATTGTGAACAAAAACATGCTTGCAATCGAGACGGGCCTTCTGCCGTACATCTCACTCAGCGGGGCTAAAATGACGGAGCCAATAGCAAGACCAAAAAGGTAGAAAGTCAACCCTAGGGTCACCACGGTCTGTGAAGTATTGAATTCCTTTGCTATGTCTGTAAACCCTGCAGTGTAGCTCGTAGAATAAAGGACCCTATATCATTTACAACAATGATTAGAGACAGGGGCAAGATAAAGAAGATCTGGTATCTACGCTTACACTGTGAATGTACTCCACGAAAGAAATGCAGTTGACATTCCCTTGGCCCTTAAGGTCCAATTTCTGGGATTTGCAGGATCATGCTCTTCCCAGTCCACTTCATAGTTGGGATCTGTGGTACCAGTGGTGCCGACTGACGTGGCCTTTCTCGACAACGGCGGCAGTGAAGTCCTTGAAATTTGGGGGGTTATGATTGTATCGGGGCCGTAGGGTGTAATCTCTAGGCTTTTCTCCGAAGCCGTTTCGGCACTGGAACCGGCAGAGCCATCACGCTGAGCTTCTCCAAACTTTGCTGGAGGTGTCAAGCTAGACTCCTCGGGGTAGGACATGGGTCAGATAAGTAGGAGTTTGGAGAAGGCTTCCTGCAGAACGGAACTTGGGAGAGAAGGGCGTTTTATCACAAAACCTATGGTAGAGCACAAACGACTGAAGGGGCGCACGAAACCGGTAACAGATCAAGTAGAAAGGTTCCGAGTGGGATTGCGCTCAACGGATGCATTAGTCGGGAAATATTATAATTCTATATACCTAAGTATGAGAAATAGCCAGTAAATAGGAGAAAGGTTTAGCAGCTCGGATGGGGTGTATAGCAACATATAAAATGTCGTTCAGTTGCGCATCCCGACTAGGAAAATGAAAAAATATGAAAAATGAGCGGCAGTAAATATTATAAACAGAAACGAAATCCATTATATGGATCAGACACTAACGAGCATAGAACTCCTCTCTGCAGACTTGTGGCCCTTCACAGTTGAGTTCTCTTCCCAAAAGCTCTTTAGCCTAGGCTCATCCAGTTCCACCACCAAAGATTAGCCGAACCGACAAGCACTGTCAAGCAAAGAAGCCCACCCAGCAAGAGGGGTCACCACAGCCCAAGCCAGTAGCAGCCAGTAAAAAGTAACAGCCGCCCCGGGAAAGGCGAGTTTCTAAGCCCGCCCGCTTCTGGCACTTTTTTTTAGCTCAAGCCGAACTTGCGCTTTGATGTGGGCCAACCCACGGTAGGTTCACACGAGGAAACGAGACCCATGGATATCGGCTGTAATGATTGCCATTGATTGGTAATGACCCTGGAAATAAAAATAATGCAAGCTTTAAGGCACGAGTGAAAATGTCCGAATAGTCGAGTTGGAGGTTGCCCATCTCCTCAAAGTTTGGAATAATTAGCATCCTGGCCCTTTGATTCCGGAACGGAGGTCAGGCTGTTCAAGACAGGGCATCCTAACGTTATGGCGAGAAATAAGCCTTTGCATTATTAATACGATGAGGCTTCAAGGGCGCAGCAAATATTTCCATACATATCATATCATAAATGGGACCGGTGATGGATGTTGAGAGATCAAGTTAATTATTTTATACTTAGGCAAGCACAAAAGTCGGCACTGCTTCGGTACCGAGTTGCCGGTGGGGTTCCGCTTTGGGAATAGCAAGCCCTAATTCATTTTATGGTTTCCCGCCCTCCAGAACTTCAAAGGATCTTTTCGTTTTTCGCATCTATATTAAAATTCTCCGAGATCCATATTTCCTTCCAATTAATGATTGATTAAATTATTGCAGGGGGCTCAGAGCATGGCGTGGTTTGAATTGATGATATCACCAAACAGCGCAGGAAAGGGGGAGCTAGCGTGCACGCTGCGCGGCTGTCGTGGTAACTAGGCCCTAGGGTAGCTCGAGCTTCAGCTTAGCCCTGACAAAATACAACAGCGATTCCTTATGCCCGGATTTAAAGGACTTATTAATATATTTAAAATTATGCCATCCCCGTAAAACGAAACGGGGAAACGGAATTCAATACCTGGGGAAAAGGTGCCAATATACGAGAAAATAAAGGGGAGGGGGGCCGTCAAGGAACGGAGAAGGGGGTCCGTGTAACGATAATGTTTGAACAAGATTGGGTATATACCGAAGACGGAATATGATAAAACAGCAGTAAGCCAAAGGAACTTTTCATGCGTTTGATACGGACGAACATATTTAAAAAAAGTAAAAAAAAGAGATTAACTATGTATAAGAGATTGGAAAATGCAATATCGCTGTCGTGAACAATATCATTAGAACACAAGATGATCAAACAATGCCTGCCTGCAATAAGGAAATAAGAAAAAGACAACCCGCCCAGTACAGAAAGCCATGCCGATATATTATGAACAAAAAATAAAATTAGTCCTTATTAATAACCCTCAAGCTACGACGAGGATTCAACATCACACCCAAAAATGTCGGTTCTTGCCCGGCAAGAAGGTCATCCGTACTGCTATGTGCGCTACTCATACCCCCAGCGGGCCCACTGGAGGGTCGAAAATCTCCCGCTGAACCACGATAGCCGGGTTGCGATGCACCCACTCCAAGGGTGCCGGCTATATTCGAGCCCGACTCGCTGAATGATGTATGCCGTGCGCTACTGGTGTTCTCGGAGGAGTGGAGTGGAACCAAAGCGCCAAACTTGTCATTGTTAAGCGCCATTAGGCTGCCGGTTGACGAGCGCTGGACGGCGGCAACGTGATTCTTGTACAACGCCAACTGGCGGCGGTAGACATAGATGCAGAATCCGAGGTATATGGCTAAAATGAATAGACAGCCGGCGACGACTCCAGCGGCTATGGCAGCCACGTTGGGTCCGCCTCCATGACCAGGCAATCCGATGTGGGTGGTAACGGAGCCATCTGGATTTGTCACGGTATATGTGATTGGCTTTCCTGTTGCGATGGGGCCGCCTGTGGCTGCCCTTGCAGGTTCAGTCACCGTCGCCCTCCCTTGATCATCACCGCCGATGACCGATTGAACGGCCTTGGGGACCCTATAACCATAGCTACCGCTTAGGCCCTTCATATCCTTCTTTTGGGAGTCTTGTTGGTTCAAGTCATTTCCTCCCTCAAGCGCAACGTATTGGGTTTTCCATTGTAGTTCTGATGCATCGAAAATGTAAACACCAGGGCTGTCACATGTCAAGTCTTGCCCCACATAGCCGCCCGTCACAATGATTTGAGAATTCCAGATATTGCAAGTGTGTCCTGCTCGGGCTGGGGGAACAGACTGGCCATCCGTGTTGACTTTGATCCACGTGAAGCTGGGGATACTGAGGATCCACATATCATTGTACTGAATCTGTTCTCCATAGGGGATTAAGTTTTGCCCAGCATAAAGGTACACCTGAGTGCTGCTTCCATCTGCCGCGGATGCAGCTACTGCGCAAGGATTAACTCGGATCGCTGGCGTTTCTCCGCTTGTTGCTTGTTTGTACCAGGTGGAGGTTTCAATATCATAGACATCGATAACATTCATTTGTGTCTATTAATCGCAACAGTTAGTTAGCCAGCTGGGTCGTTGAGAGACCAAATTATCAAATGGGGCTTAATAGAAACACTCACGAAAGTTGCATTTGTCCCACCAGCCAGACCTAAAATGATTCCTTGTTTTCCAAATCCAGGTACATATACCAAGACCCCATCAGCCCGTTCAGTAAATCCCGCAGATTCTTGGAGTCCACCCTCGGTAATATTCCGCCATGCGCCACCTGCTCCGGCAGTTTTATCCCCCTTTAAGCTTTCTACCTCGTTGTTCGTATAGCCAGGGAATGTGTACTCGATGAACGACTTCAGATACACGCGTGGAACGGAGAGGTCCCATCCCTCAGTAGTGTATCCATCCAAATGTCCACCAAAGTAGAAGCCCCTTCCCAGCTCTAGAACTGTAATGCCCGCGCCTTCTGCAGACCGCTGAACAGGTTGATCACCGGCATTGGAATTGCTCCCCCGAGAAGTGCGGGGATTCTCATGCTCTTTCCAGCTCGACGACGGTATGTGGTACTCCCATAAACTGAATGCCGTGGGGAACTTCCGCGGATTATCTGAAAACTCTCCCCCATATAGATACAGAGATTCGAGGGAACTCCAAAGGTATCCGTTTGATACGGGCGGGGGGCCGGATGGTCGGGGGAGGCCGGTAAACTTGGGAGCCGATATATCCCAGGTGCTCTTTAAGTCGAGTGTTAAGAAGCCATTGTCTATTGTCGAACGCAACGCCTATTAGAAACATTCTTGACGAGAGGAGTTGTCTCGAGAAAGCGGAAAATATATACGTACTCCAGGTATTATCTTTTTGGCTTGATTCGGTCATCGACCTTCCTCCGTAGATATATATGGTCCCATTGACCACCGCTGTCTGTTGAGACCATCGCTTACAAACATCCGTCGGCGTGTCCTCCCGCCTAAGGATCCTGTTTCTATCCAACCGTTGAGATATTCGATCTGGTTTCGCGGTCACAGCTCTCCCTGCCACACCAACCACTCCGATCCCATACGAGTGGCCATTAAAAAGGAAATCCGCAAAAAGAATGAAAGCAATAAACCGCAGTAACAACCGAGTCATCGATAGATGGGAAAACGGGAAATAAGCGAGAGACATCATCTATTGTTCAATAATGTACGGAGAAAATCGCCCGGAAATCCTATCACAGAGAGAGTTCCTGTTCCTGGACCAAACCCGACCTGGGAAACCCACTCTCCAGGTTTCGATTCTTAGTACGGAGTATGTTCCCTCAGGTTAGCAGCAGCTCATCACCCAGTGGCAAAGAAATTCGTAAGGTTCAGGCAATCCAATTATTTGAAGATGGAAAATATAAAAGTATTCATTAAAAGAGCGAAACCAGTGCAAGATGAATGCGGATGTGACACAAATACCACTTTTGGGGAGATGTCTCACTATCTGGAGGGCCTAAGGCGATAACACACAAATTGAGCCGGGATTGGCTAGTTAGCTTCAAGGACCAAACACGCTGACAGAGCCCGTGTGATCGATCACTGATCAGATAATAATGAACATCCCCACAGATAATAGAAATAAACCAACGTACGGAATAGATCAAATGTCATATGGGTACAGAGTATGTTTTCAGCTGAGCATCATCTGTTATCTCATTGAAGAACGGGCATTGTGCAAGTAAAACAAAGAACAAGAAAAAGCTGGCCAGCGCCTCCCCGCAAGAATAATACGTAACGCCACCACCAGCCTTGGCAAGGATATTGTTATTTTTAATTGATTGGTTGTCATTGCATCCGGCATTACAGATCAGCAGTGGATTCAACGAGGCTGAGCGGTTTCGTTTCGTTTTCGACACGCTGATCGTGAACCATATCAGGTGATATTAATAACCCTAATCTATCCATGGAATTCTTAATGTACCTACATATGTATGTACATGTACATACTCCGTACTCCGTATGGATGTGGGTACGATTCTTTAGCCCTGACGCGTGGAAGCATTTTTATGAGAAGTTGTTTCAATCAAGGAACGGATTTAAAAAGTTGGCCTCTTGGGTCACTAGAGCCATCTCCTTTCTCAGAATCAATTGATTGTACAGTACTCCGTACACGTACATGTATTAGTAGGAAGTTTTCTCACAGCTTCCATCTCCCTATATATTGCTTCTTGAAAGGGTTCGTTAATCGTTGAAACTCCATTTTAGGGCCGGCAAAGGTTCCAAGAATTCCATGTGGTTTCACGTTGATAGATCGCGTCAAATGGATGAATGAATCCAGATATTTTCTCAGGTTCTGACCTCAAATCATTCTGTGGGTCCAATCATACATATTTTTAGGCTAACGCTAGTCTAGCGTAACCTAAACTTTTTTCGCGGCGTACCCGCTCGTGCAGCCATGGTTCGCTGGTCTCCCGTTGTTTCATAGTGGTGCAGAGGAGAGGAGTTTTGAAACTAATACGGTTTATCATCCCAGAGAAAGGATATTGTCATTGAGGCTATTACAAAATAAATAGCCACCCCGATTCATGCTCCTAGTACAGGTTAATTCTGGATATATTCACAAACAGGCCCAGCTCAAACGTTGACAACGAAATCAGAAGCATTGCACATCAAACATAATACGAAAAGACAAAACCAGAAAGGTTCACAATAATGGAACTGTCAATCTAGCCTTCAAGTTCCATTCGCGAAAAAACCTTCTTCTAAACTTCAAGGGCTCCACGAATTAAAATCGTCAAATGATTCCACATCAGGCTTTGCTCCGTAGATAGACGGAGAATGTAAGATAGTGACCCTGGAAGTTGAGTCCTACTCCAGGAAGATCAACGATGGGCTTGATGCCGGCAGCATGAAGCTTATTTAGATCATCAATATCAGACCACTGGAGAATGGGAGGTGAACTGAGAGTGCCGCCGCTGGTAATCATTTGCTTGCGGGCACGGTAGACCTTGCATGGCGGGTTGGTGCCAGAGGGGGACTTGGTTGGCACTGTTACAACGCCAACAGCTCTACTATTCTCAATTATAACTTTGCCAACCTTGGTGTTGCGCCTCAAATGGAGGTTGTCGTATTTGGATCTGGTACTGTGGATATAACGACCTACAAACGCTCAATATACTGGTAAGATAATTCGAGGCAATTTAAATAAGAATCTTAGGTGTGTCACGGTTGATCGATTCCAACCAGTGTTCTGCCCCGTGCCTATCGCAAAGAGTCGGCTACAGGTGTTCCAGTTACTTAAAGTAGGTTCAAATATCCTGTAGCTAGGTCATGTAGGCCGTCCGTAACAGGAATACCTAAAGGCTCGGAGGCACGAAGGGTTGCATGATAGGATAAGTGTAATTTCCAAACGACACTTCGAAGCCATGAAGGTCCCTATTATTACAAGCCCTCTGGTAGGTTTCGTACTTCCTCATCAAGGGTATAAGTTCCTTGGTGATCCAGCCCTTCGCTTTGAAGTCATTGTAGTTAGAGGTGGAGGCATGGGTGTACATCTTAACTCGAAAGGTCAGCTTTGCCATGGAACCGGGTGTTTTCAACAACCCACCATAAAGTTGATAGAGCTGCCACCGCCTAGGATATGGGCACAGAGCACAATAGCATGTTCGGCCACCGAGCCATTCCGATGGGCGTAAATAGTAAAATGAAGCTATTTTTGAATCCAAGGGGATAAATCACTGGACGGTAAACACTTGAAAGCAGGAAAAGAGCTTCAGTGTCGATGTCCAACAGAGGCCATCAAAGAAGGCAGAGAGGAAATATACCATGGGTTATTCAGGTTATCCTCGCTTCGATGAGAAGCACCTGAAGCTTATGGTACTAGTTGGCTAGGCGACCAGCAGGGACGCAACCGGAACTGCCACCGCCGCATACGATGATGTCGACTTCACCGGGAATGGTCATGGTGGCTGCAAGTGATTCTGTCAAGTACCTATATATGATGTAGTATCGATGAGAAGGCCTTTAACATGGACAGGAAAGCTAGTAAAGAAGATAAGGCATCTGCGCATTGGAGTCAACCTGGGCTATATATCAAATGCCTCCTCCACATGGGCCTCCTCACGTAGATCAATTTGGGTTAAAACCTGCGAAATGGAGGGGATGGGATAACCATCCCCGCAATGATAGACCCCGCGCTCCCCATTATCGTGATTCGGGAGGCATTTTATCGTATTCTATGTAACCACGAATTCATTGTGAATACAATCTGTTGAAAAGGTGAAACCCATTGGCCAGAGAGCACGACCAGTCGTTCAGGCCAGCGGGGATAGCAATAAAGAAAGTAAGCTTCCCCAGCAAAGTTTCCCTACCATTAAAACTTGAGCGGGAAGCTAGAATATAAACAATATATGAGAAACACTGTATCTTCAAGGGAGAAAGCAGCGATGATGCCCTGCATATGCAGAGTGCAAAGGGAGCTGGCTATTTGACGTAGCTAGAGGCTAAGTTTAATATACAGGGCAGCAATGGCCCTTTTCCTGATAGCCAAACAAGCAATCAATTAATCGAGAAGGATTCCATTGAAATGTGAAATCTCAGTTGAATGAAACAAGATATCCATATGAGACTAGGTTTTTTTGCCGTTGGTCAGAAAGAGGGGAATCCATATTAGAGATAGCGAATACGCTATCATGGCTAGAAATGTAACGAGTAATGCGGGGATAGAAACATGAAGATACCTCTGCCGCAAATCAATGGGGCATTGTAAGCTGAAAAATTAATGAGAACGAAACCCTTCACGAAAGATTTAGGATATACATCAAGACAGAGCTTCACGAGGTTGTATTAATGGACATCAACTATTTTTGGAGGCGTTTTGGTAGCTTGGCGGTTATGTGGGGACGTCAAACATGAACGAAGCGTTCGGTTCGCCGCCATACAAGGATCAAAACACGGGGGAAATATCCAAGGGGATGACAATGTATGATAATATTGGACGACATTGAAGGATTCTAGACTTTGGTACAGCAACCGCTCCCAGTTTCCCCTCAGGACATTCAAGAACATGTCCAAATTGTGCAGGCGCGCTTTCATGGGCAAATATCTTCCCGAAGCTTCCCTGTTTCTCCGCTTGAGACACGCATTCATATAGCCGACTAGAGAACCTTCGCCCTGCGAGTTTACAAGGGATTTCCTAGCAAAGTTGGTATATACTTGTCTTGGGACTGACTCAGTTGATGAACGGGTAGGCGCAAACATCGCTGACAACCTGCTGTAGCCAACCACTTTTTACTCGTTGGACTTTCGACGAGTCATGCACGCCAGAGCCCTTGGTCATGAATTTAACTGGTCATACAAACCTAGCTCTTCCAAGCGGCTTCTCGTGGTGCATCTGGCTAAAAGACGAAAAGTTTTGTACACTTCTGACAGAAGGCTTAGCTCTCATTCCACCTATTTCTGGGACAGTGGCTCGACCCCACCCCTTCCTCGACAGGGCCTATTGCGTGTTGATAGAGGTTGGAGCGAAGCATCCTATTCCCATCAGAACCGAGTTGCGAAAGCCCTTGATATATGGGAACTTGCAACCGTTATTATATCTGGGCTTGTGATTGCTGACGTCTCTTTTCAAGAATGGCCCTCCGCAGCTTCTCCGCAGCCAATTCCACATCGATTATTCCGCCAACTCCTCGTTTCCAAGCATCCTCCAACCCCACAAGCTCACCCCTTGCTGTCTCCTGCCTCATCTTCCTCTCTTTATGAACAGCATCCGTAGCTTCCTTCGTTTCCTGTAGTTCCTTTTCGATCTGCCGTAGTATATCCTCCAGTTGAGAGTTGCCAATAAGCCACGCGTTCTTCCCGTGCGCATCTAGTAGAGATAGATTCTCTTGTCTCGTAGATAGATGAGAGCTGGCGGTATATGCTTTTCGTAGCGTTTGTTGCCAGCTGTCCAGAACTTCCGCAGGTTCTTTCCCTGACGCCAACGTATCCTCTGGAGCCTCTGGGGCCTCGTATCTTGACAAGTCAATCCCACCGGTTAGAGGCAAGTTAGCCTCTTTTCGGTCCAGCTCCTTCTGCATCAGGTTGGAGAACTGAATCTCGGGTAGATCAGGGATGGACGGGTGAAGGGTTGATTGGAAATTGGGGGCCAATTCTGCGGAGATGAGTTTGGCAATATCGGCACGAGCCTGCGTCGTGGGCTCGCCGTCAATATCTGGCCAAGTGTTAATAAACCATGAAACCCCGATAGCATGAGCAGACAAGAGGAAAGACAGCGACGATGCAGTAACTTACATGGCAGAGAATCATGGAATTCGGTAATAAGCGGCATTTTCTCGTCGTTGAAATTCCTATATTTGATGACTGGGGGCCTGTTTGTCTCTCCTCTGTCTGGCTTGGGTATCTTTCAATGCTCGTTGATGTTGTTGATGCTGTTGTTTGAGCAGATTTCCACAGCCGATGATAAATAAATACGCGATGGCGTAATCTATTTCGTCCAGTACGAATATTACGTCTTTTCTTTCAGTATCATTACGACAATTCACGTGATCTTATCGCTTTTCCTCAAAATCTTTGAATTCAATACATTGGATTCATCCATATCACAATCTTAAGTAATGGTGAGTTTTCTTGATGTTTTTTTCATCCCCTGACTTCATGGCAAGTCGGCACATGTTTATCTAGAGTCGGACTCAAAATATCGGCAATTGGCCCCTTTGAGCGCCATTACTCGGCACGTCGGCCTGTCTTGCAGCAACCAGTATGGGGAAAAAGTGACTTCACATGCCATTTTAATATCTAACTTCCCCCAGATTTCATCTCCCGACAGCGATCATCCTTCAGTAGTCCCTAGTTTGGACGGGACTATTATGCACGATGATGGACGGTTGTGGTACTAAGAGTTCTTGTCCACTACAACAGGGAATCCCGAATCCTGATTGAGTGAAAAATGCTCGCTTCGAGATCCTGCTCGGGGAGGTAACTTATTGGCTCCATCATGTGGCCCTCCACTGCAGAAAACCGCACATCCCTTCAACGGCAGCACCAGGGCGTATAGATACCCCTGAGCTTTTACCCCGGATCCTGAAGGGTCTCATGCGCTGCTCATACGATGTGTGCTGTATTTAAGTAAATCGCCTTCCGCTGTACGACGAAATAAAACGAGATAGGGCCCGTCCGACATTCCCGCATCGCTCTGAGTCTTTGAGCGCATCCAGTTACACTGTTTTCAAATATATTTCAACCACAACTGAAGATATTTATCTAAAATGGCACGTGGGGGAATCCTCGCGGCCTTGCTCGGTTCCTTGGCTTGCGTACTCGTGATTCTACAGCTTATTTTCTTCGTTGAAGATGCTCAACCCTCCCCTTGGTACTCTTCCAAGACAAGCGCGTATTCTGGGAGGTCAAAGCAATCTGGGGAGGACGATGTGTTCCTTCTGGGCACTGGGAAGGCGGATATTACTGGGTATGTCCCTTCGGCTAAGCGTTTATTTCGGCTATATTGAATAAAGGTTGGCAACTGACCACTCATGTTCTTCTCAAAGACCTGTCGTGGAGCTGAACTTCATGGGTTACGCAGATATAAATCAAGTGGGAACGGGACTTCGACAGCGTATCTATTCCCGTGCCTTTATCGTGGGAAGCACCGAGAATCCTGATAACACCTTTGTGTACCTCGTTCTCGATAATGCGAGCGGTGACACTGCAATCAGACAAGGTATCTTGGACGGGCTCTCGTCTCTGGGTGGGGAGTATTCGCGCTATGGAAAGATGAATGTTGCGGTTACAGGAACGCACTCACACGCGGGACCCGGAGCATGGCTTAACTACCTCCTACCACAAATTACAAGCTTGGGCTTTGATAAACAGAGTTATCGGGCAATTGTCGATGGTGCAGTGTTATCTATCAAGAGAGCTCACGAGAGCTTGGCTCCTGGCCGGTTGAGCTTTGGATCTACTGAGGTTGAGGACGGCGCTATTAACCGCAGCCCATCCGCATATCTCGCGAATCCGGAGGAAGAGAGACAGCGTTACACTTCTGATGTTGACAAGACACTAACCCTATTGAAGTTCGATCGCCTTGCTGATCAGAAGACTATCGGCATCCTTACCTTCTATCCTGTGCATGGAACATCGCTCTTTGGTAACAATACACTCGTTGCTGGAGATAACAAAGGGGTCGCTGCATACCTGTTTGAGAGAAGTGTTCAGGATGATGGGAAATATGCAGATGAATTTGTGGCCGGGTTTTCCCAGTCTAACGTTGGAGACACATCCCCCAACACACTCGGGGCCTGGTGTGAGGATGGGTCTGGTCTTCAGTGCACTTTCGTATGTTCACTATTCTTCCAGTCCAAACATTTTAATATATAAAGTTATACTGATATCAAGTAATAGAAAGAAAGCACTTGCGGTGGGAAAACCACAGGTTGCCATGGCCGTGGTCCCTATTTCCGCGAAATGGACCAAGGCGCGAAAAGTTGCTTTGAAAATGGTCGCCGACAATTTTCAGCAGCCAAAGACCTAGTTGCCAAAATGGACTCAACAGCCGTTAACATTCATGGAGCTGATAATGTGGCTGCCTTTCACACATTCAAAGATTTTTCAAACTTTACCTTTACGTCTCCGCTTGATTCCAACCGCGGCGACCTGAACACTTGCTACGCCTCCCTTGGGTTTTCATTCGCTGGAGGCACCACAGATGGTCCTGGGGTGTTTGATTTCACCCAGAACGCAACCGATGGGTCCACAAGAAATCCGTTCTGGTATTTTGCAAGAGACCTCCTCCATGCCCCCTCGAAACAGCAGAAGAAATGCCAAGAACCTAAAATCATCCTCCTTGACGTTGGCGGATCGAAATTGCCCTACGCCTGGTCTCCAAACATAGTAGACATCCAGCTGCTTCGTGTAGGTCAGATGGTCATAATTGTGTCTCCTGGTGAAGCGAGTACAATGGCTGGCAGACGATGGAAAGACGCTATCACTAAATCAGCAACTGATGTCCTCGGTATCTCCGACCCTATTGCTGTCTTGGGCGGCCCCGCAAATACCTATGTCCATTATATCACCACAGAAGAAGAATATGGCGTACAGCGTTACGAAGGAGCATCGACAATCCATGGCCCCCATACCTTAGCTGCTCACATGAATATGACTCTCACATATCTGCCATATCTGAAAGATACGCTTTCTAGGAAGAAATTGCCGGCCTTCCCTCCGGGACCTAGCCCACCAATCAATACTGAGATATCATTTTCTTTCATAACTCCAGTCATCTACGACACTACGCCCATTCAAAAATCTTTTGGGGATGTCCTCTCCTCTCCAGAGAAGTCCAAAACTTACAAACCAGGAGACACTGTTAAAACCAAATTTATCGGCGCCAATCCACGAAATAATCTTAGGCTCGAAGGCACATTTACTGCTGTCGAGTATTCAGCACCAGGCTCGAATAGCTGGGAGGTAGTTCGGGACGATTTCGATTGGACGTTGGTTTATCATTGGAAGCGCGTCAACCCTGTTCTAGGGACCAGCGAGGTTACAGTTGAGTGGCTTATTGATGACGACTTCTATTCGGTTGGGAACCCAAGAAAACTCAAAAGTGGGACCTATCGTATGCGATACTTCGGCGACTCGAAGAAGATAAACGGGGATATCTCACAATTTGAAGGAATCGGAGGCACCTTCCAGGTACAGGTGTGAGAAACATATTATGTTTTCTGCTGTATCTAAGGATTTGCATTTTTTTGGGAAGCTAGTAAATAATACAACCAACCAACACCTTTTCGGGGTTTTCTTCTTTTGTTGCCTTTTGTCGCCCCATCTTTCTTTGTCCTGAATTCTCCTCGTACACATCAAATAAGTCAGAACGGGAAACATTTTTAATCTATTCAAGCTCCTCATGGCCTTGGTTAATCTGCACATCGCGATTTCTGCGGGTTCATTCGGCTGTCGCCCGGGAACTGTTGAAAGGGACCCGAATACCCGCCATCGTGCCGCATATGTATGTATGTACATACATGTACCTTTACATATGCACAGAGCAGTATCTATCTACAGGAATGACAGATGCGGGACACGGATTAGTTCCTATTTCCCCAGGAATAGGAAATAACAAAAGTTCCTCTCCTCCGATTTCGGTGGTATTTATGTGTTCCAACAGCTCACATCCGGTAACAGAAACCAACTCATTGGTGGCGTATGTTAGTTATATGTTAACATGTTCTGTACCTTGCAGTGATCTGTAGCTTGGTCTGGTTTTTAAGATTTAAGTAACATAATTTGACGATATGAATCGGATAACATTCATACATAGATAGCTCGAATAAGGTCGTGCTAGGCTATTTCGTATTCTTCTACATCGCTCTAAGCCTGCTAGGCAAAACTGCCCTCCGGTAAACAAATCTGAACCAGTGTTAAAGATCATTTAGGAGCAGCTAAATCTTTATCAGCTTATTAATTTATCTCTCCAAATCCTTTTTTCCCTTCATTTTTGCTTTGTTTTAGCCCCATCTCTCCCTCTCTCTCTCTCTCTCTTGTCTGCGCGGTTTCATCCCTCTCGGCCCCCATTCTGCCAATCGGGTGCTGTAGTTATTTACTGCGCCGCTTGTGCTCAACATCTGCTCTTTGTCAACGCTCCCATCCTCACCAACCATCCGTGTGACGGAATATACTTCCAACATAACCCACATCTTCTTTTTGTGTTGCTATCTTGCCGAAACGCCTTTGATCTGTCTGCCCAAGCTAATCTATCTCGATAGGATATCTATGGATGCCCTAACTAACGTGGTATGCCTCCCTCCACCCACACCTTTCTCACATACTAACAGTGCATCCAGACTTGTCCATAGTGCCCACAAGAACAATGTCCATACTTCTTCCCCTCCCCCCTAGTTTAAAGCCTAGATTAAGGGAGGAAGAATGGATCACTGGCAAATGGCTGTCGGCCCTCTCTCGCAGTAACTTGTTGTATATGTTCTCTCATTGCATCCGGTTCGCCCGGCCACATTTCCATTCTTAAGGGGATATACTTCCTCTTTCACCAGCTCCTCTCTTCAGAGCTTATTATTTGTTTCATGAGCTTGCCATGAAATCTACCCTTTTTTGCTCTGACTGAACCTATTCCTTTCATCTTTCTTTCCGTTTTATTAATATTCTGTCCTTTGCCATATACCCACACACTCGCTGAACCAACGCATTATAGCGTTCCGCTTCCGGCATTTCGCTATCCCTTTCCACTTTTAACTGTATAGACACGAGGCCATATAAGTTCCGCCTCTTAATAACGAGATACATCTACTAGTTTCATTCTCCAATATGCGTTTCGAATATTGCATCGCCTGCTGTCTGACACTTGTGCACCTCGCCTCTGCTGGCCCTATCCTGCAGCGTTCGCGGAACCCCGACCTATCTCCATTGACGAAGGCGGCGAATGCAGTAAGCTCTCTCCCGCCTGAGAAAGCAGCTGCCATATCTGCTGCTGCGCGTCAAGAACGTGGTATGCTTTTCGATATCAGTGATGTCGTCGAGCAAAGGATAGCGGCGTACAATGAGGCCTGTGTGGTAATACATGACCAGAGTCTCTCCACGACGATATGCTCGACTGCGGACACTCCACCTTCCGCGAGCCCTACCAGTCCTAGCATAGACTCACCGGCAACTGCAGAACATTCAAGCAAAGATAAGAGTACCAGAACAGAAACTGTCGTAGTGACTCGGCAGCCTCCGCAGACTGCACCTCCGCAGCCTGCACCTCCCTCTCCTCCAGGCACTAATCCGCCTCGTCCGAATGATACTCCCAAACCTCCCGCCGTCATGTCTCTTGCAGCTATGTCCTCTAAAATTGTCCCGGTTCTTCCTGGTACGCAGGACCCGGATATGCCGAGGGCAATGACATCCACCTCTAAAACTGCAACCGAAACCATAAGGGCCAGCAAAGTACAAAATTCCCCGGCCAACACAAGCCCTCTATCCCCATTCCCATTCTCATTTCCGTGGTCCCTTCCGCTATCTTGGCTCCCTATACCTGATATAGACCTGGATATAAACTCGATTATTGCCCCAATCCTAAGCACTATCTTACCACAAGCCACAGAGGTGTTGGCTCGACCGACGGGCACAACTACCACCATCCACCTCACCAAGACTTTCGTGAAGACAATGACCATGCCCCCGCCCGAAACTGCCCCCGCGCCCGCCCCCGCGCCGCCCGAAACAAACCCCAAAAGCCTGCAACAACCTCCCCCGCAGAAAGTAAATGAAGGCCAAATGATGACAACAACAGTATATGTCACGGCCTGCAACCCCGCATACTCTGCGGCGCCAGTCCTAGGAGAAAACGACCCTTCAGCTCGTCCACCACCACCACCTGCACAGGCAGCACCAACCGAGGTCCCTTCAAAAAAGCTTGCACCACCGCCGTCACTAGATAACCCAGAACCACCTAAAACCACCCCTCCACCTGATGCTCCTAGTGGGGGAGATGGACGAGGTGGTGGTGGGCGCGGTGGCGGACACGACGGTGGACATGGTGGTGGTGGACGAGGAGGGGGTGGACAAGGTAACGGCAAAGGCCATGACGATGACGATAAGAATGGTGATGGCGAGGGCGAGGGCAGGGACAAGGGCAGGGGCAGGGGCGGTGCCAGTTTTAGACCTATCACAATAAAAGACAATTCAAGAGGAGATGGAGGAGGGTTGATCGGCGTCATAACACGGGCCGCAGATGACCTATTATTTAATTGAGTCCAGAAAGCCATACGTATTACTCTTTTTGTCTCCTTTTCTCACATCTTGCCCGGTTTTGAGTGGCCGCATTGGCTAGAAAGAGAATACAATACTATTTAAGAAGGGTTTAATACTTATATATGCCGTGAACGGGCTTCGGTTTTTCGGATGGGTGTATGTGATGATAAGCATGGTTTGGATCAGGGGTTACCTATTTAGAAGGCGAATTTATACATAGGATGCTTTTCTACCCTGTAGTAACATGAGAATATTAATAATTAGTTACATTTTTTTTTTCTTTTGGTATCCTTTACTTAGTTGGTATCTCCCCTTTTAGCATATGATGTTTGGTGTCTTCTGAATCTCCCAGGATGCTTCATTCTCGTATATAACTCAGTTTGGAAAAAATTGTAATGTCCTAAAATTTTGATTATGGTATCATATAGTTGTCCTTAACTATGCCGAAAGAGGTGTAAAAAAAAGAAGGGAAAAAGAAAGCAACGGTCGTAGTCTAATATATATCGATATGGCGCGATTCATAAGAAAAAATCATCCCGAAGAACCATACATAAAACATCATTCGTGAATAAATATCGTACTAGATGCTCGGTTTAACTGCATCACTAGCCTAAAATGTCCCTCGGTATCTACCGGAACTGAAATTCCCGCGAGAAAAGAAACGAAAAGAGAAGAGGGGGCGAGGGAGGAAGGAGAGGGTATCGGCATCGGACTATGGAAGAGTCCGATACCCACTATGGCGCCCTGCCTCTGCACGCTCGATAGCTATTCGTCGACGCTTTTCAAGATCGGCAGCCCATAGAGCTGAACCGGCGGCGGTGGTGAGGAGGAAGAGCATGGAGAACATGGGTACTAGTTGCAGGATTAGAGCAACTGTTCCGAACCTATAAATTTATTTCATGTCGGGGTTTGAAAGCGTTGGTGAGTTATACAATAAGGCCAACCAATAAAAGAAAACGAGCAGAGGGGAAATGGTGGCCAGGGCGCACATAGGGAATATATGTGGAGGATATATTCAATAATGGAAGGAGAAGAAGAAAGGAAGACGGTTATGCAGATGTATAGGAATCATGCATACAAACACCATGCATATCTACCTAGGTAGGTATGCAAGGGGGAAAACGACAAATGACAAGGGGAAGGAGGAGGCTGGAGAAAAGAGTTTTAGATTTTCAGGGACTAACCACGTATATCTCACCCTCCTTTTCGCTACAAACTTCTTCCTCTCACTCTTATTAAATCCTCTTAATTCAAAATACCTCCAATGTTGCAAGGGACCCGCACGATAGCCCGTTAGGATCAGAAACATCGGCGTCCCGGCCACGGGCACAAAGTTAAGTGGTAGCAGCACGATAAACTCCACAATCTGTCGTAGGGAGAACGGAGCATATATGGCACTGGTAATCGGTTTACCCAGCCTTTGTGTTGGATTTAGCGATAGAGCAGCATCGCCGTTGCCGTTGCCGTCCCCATCACCGTCCCCGCCTTGACTCTGGTCTGCTCGCGGATGTATGGTCCGCGAAGTAGCGACAAGGTCCTCCTCACCCCGACTTATTAGGACGGCATCAAAGACATCAACGAGCGTCTCATCGACAAAGAAGGCTTCGAAAAGAAGTTGGACAATTGCGGCACCCTCTCCCAGGACGAGGAACAGCCCATTCACCCAGGCACTGCTGCCTTGGAAGATGGCCAGGAAGGCAACTTGTGGAATATAGGTGAGGGTGAATAGGATAGTGTAAATGAAAGCAGAGATGAGGGAGATGGAGAGTAGGCGCGCGCGGAATAGAGGCCATAAGTAAGGATGGCAGATAAAGAATATTATACCCTGGTTTTAAATGGAGTTTAGTACATATGATATATAATGAGGTTGGAAGGGGGTTCGGGATGTTGCGTAACTTACTCGTAAGGGATAGAGCCAAGATGCCTGACTCAGGCTAAAGAACGAGGTCATCCTAATAGGTGCGCATATAGCAGTTTTCTCTTTGCGTTAAGATATGAGAGAGTTGTCCATGATAAACTGCTCTTTGTATATATTTACCTATAAGTGGTTGGTTGATGCTATTCAGTGACGAACCTCGAAATGGTTGGATGTTTTGCCAAGATGGAACTTGCCCACTTCTAGTTTAGCGCAATCTGATATCAAATCTGTGGATTTAAGGTTGAATCCATGGATCCATGGATGAATGCGGCTGAGGTCACAATGACTCATCATTTATGTAATCAACCCACCGACTTTGACTACAAAAGGAAATCTCTTCCCAGCCAAACTCCTTTTCTCTTTTTCTCTTTCTCTCTCCAACATAAAACTCACCCCTCCATATTCACTCTGTCTTCCTTCCACATGGATTGGCGGAGGGGAAATTGGAGGGAAGATAATGGAGACCGCTGGTGACTTACCCCGAATGTTCAACTTTTCACCATGGAGCAATTTGGAAATATGTGCAGCGATACATTCCTCTTTTCCCTTTTCCCTTTTTCTTTCTTCTGTTGTTCGTGGCTAAGATGCTGGATGTAAAGGAGTGGACACTGTTTGCGCCCGAATTTAAGTTGCTGGAAGTGCTCCCCTTTGTCATTAACATTCAAGGCTCTCAATTGTCAGCACAGCGTCGTTGAGGTCTTTGACAGGGACCGATGGCGTTGCGTCTACGTTCATCGAATCAATCCATCCCAACATTGCCCGATCAACCCACGCAGCCTTCATTCCCACATTAATCGCTACCATTACGTCAAACGGGTTGCCGCTAATAAGTCATAATTGGTTCATTTGCGACCTTTCCTTGCCAACCGTATCAGGTAGATGCAAATACGCCTCCGGCGCCGGCTTGAATTTCCTGTTGGCATCGACGGGGACGGTGTCATGGAATATGCCGGCATATGGTGACAAATCTTTGGACCGTAGGACTGAATTTGAGACCATAGAGGTGGTTCTGTTGGAAAACACTACTGGAATGAACTTCGGGTTGTCTAGCAGTATTGCAAGGCCTGGTGGGGTGTCTGAAAAGACAGATAGAGAGTCGTAGCCGTCCGTAAGCTTTTGTGTGGAGTCTTGGTCAAGATCGACTTGATGATCGGCCAGAGCATCCATGTTGCAATGAGTTTCCAAGTCACTTCTGAAAATGGGTTATACTGTCCCAGAGACGTGCATAAGCGTAAATATTCTACTATTGGCGTTATTGTGTACGGAGTAGGACAAGAATAAATACCCATGCTATTCAGCCTCTTAAGTGTATTCAAGTTGATACCGCCGTCATAGAGCTACGATGGACTTCCCGTTTTCCGGGCCGAAATACTCTGCCAACTTCTGTGCAATGGATTCTGTAGATAGCAGCGTACCGTAGAGATCGAATGCAAGCACGGTGCTCTTTGATAACGCCATATTGGACAAGCCTTCAGTTTAATATACAAACTTATTGTGTTATTTGCCAATGTGTTGATGTTAAGCAGCAGGGTGCCTGGTTAGTATTTACCTTTTGGTTAGCGTGTCATGAGTGCGGGGAGACCAGCAAACTTCTGCCATCATTTCGTAGCTTCAGCAAAGCAGCGTTACAATACTTCTCGGCGGCCTGTTCAACACAACCACTGCAATCGAATTAGAATAAAGCTCTTAGCCCTAGGAGCTAAGTTCGCCTAAAAAGACTTACCGATGGATGGTAATGCGGGCGTGGACAATCCCAACTATGAAACATTCCGAGAATACGTCTCTCAGGCTCTTATTCACCGCTCAGCAGAGGCGCCTTCAAAGACTCCCTCGCGGCGGAAAAAGAAAGGGACCACGCACCTAGCTAATTCGGAGAAGTCTCCTTTGACCGAACTTGAAACCAATGATCCAGAAGAGCTGGCAGAATTCATTGATGTATGCACCCATATTCAAACGGTACACCTACCTGAAAACACCTATTAACAAGACAGCCAGTATATTGCTAGAGAAGCCTTCAATTCCCTGCCAGAGGAGGTTCGATCTCTCTCTTATGCCACAGTTCAGGGAAACAGTGGTCTTGCAAATAAATACGCTGAGCCCCTACCGCGTACAACACTCGACAGCTTAACCGCAACAGTGCCACTATCAGTCTCTGAGTCACTCTCTGTGTACGGCCTCATACCGGACCCCTCTGACTTCTCAGCGTTCTTGAATCCAATTCTCACTGGGTATATCTCTGCTGCGCAGACAGGCCCCCCAAAATGGTCCAATACGCGGGTCACAGCCTGCGAAATATGTGAGCGCGATTGGATCCCATTGACCTACCACCATCTGATACCACGAGAAGTACATGCCAAGGTGCTCAAAAGGAAGTGGCATGAAGAATGGATGTTGAATAGTGTTGCCTGGCTTTGCAGAGCTTGCCATTCCTTCGTTCATAAGATGGCTTCCAATGAGGAGCTGGCAAAGGAGTGGTATACCGTTGAGCACATTTTGCAAAGGGAGGATGTCCAGCACTGGGCAAAGTGGGTTGCTAGAATCCGGTGGAAAGCAAAATGAGTCAGTGCGGCTTCATGCAACTATACCTATAGGTATACATTTTGCCTTTATGATAGATCGTCCCTTCGCCTTTATTTAGTAAAGTAACAATATACCTACACATTTGCTTTGTTTACACTCAAACAGCTTCGGGTTTCTACATGTCTATATCCTCTATATGAGGTATCTTCTTCCTTAGGACTGGAATATGGCCCTTGTGCTTTTACAGGAGTTGGTCAAAATTTTCAATAAATCATTTAATGGGGGGAACACTCTTTGTTTATTCACTGAGTTGTGTTGGAGAGGGTTGCTGCAACTTTTCCCCTTATTCACTCATAACATTATACCTTGAAGACCCCTTTTTCATTACAAAACAGTGGATGTTGAAGCTCTATCAGCAGATGATGGCACTTATTGTTATATGTGAATTAATGATTGCTGTTGTCTTATTGATTGTCAATCAGCTTGTGGCATGTTTTGAAAACTAGACATTGTTACCTCAACTCTGTCAATTCTGTCTGGGAGCGAATAACACCGGCCAGCCACCCTACATTTCAATATCCACTTACAAATTTTTTAAACAATACAGGCAATCCTTTTTAAACCTCATTGAGAACCGCCATTGGGGCCAATTTCGGAATTCACTGCATGTTCGTTGCTCCTTGCTTCCCTCTGGCTTTATATTTCTCCCTTGCTCTCGTCCTTCGTCTAATTCATCCTACGATATAGGACCTAAAAAGCCACCGTCTCCTTTAACTTTGTTTTCTATCCAGTGGCTTGTTCCTTCAAACCAAAATCCGGTTGCATATCAACATCTATCGCCTTGTAACCTGCAAGCTGTCGTTCCTCCATATATTACTCTGCCTCTGCGCGAGTACCTGGTGGACCGCCCGTGAGAAAGCGTCTTCGACTATACCAAACCCATCTGTGGCCTTGTTAGACCATATTTTCGCTCTTGGGGCCTCTGCAAAATGGAAGAGAATTGCGTGAGTTGATGCACTAAATCCAGTTTACCAATTGGCTCAAACTTGGCCCCCTTTTCCGTTCTTCAAAGAGCTAACTTAAGAAACATTCTTTCTCGAAACTTAGAACATCCTATTCATTAAAGTCTACCTTTCACATGCCAATCGTGTCATATCTAGCTATGTCGCGGATGAGAGATTTGACAAGATACGCCGAGCAAAAATTGAAATGCAGATCCTAGCAGAAATTGAGAAATCGATGTTTCCTATAGCAGTGCGTATCGCCTGGATTTCTATGGTATGTATTTTGAAATGAATAAATACACCACTTACCGTTTCGCGATTCTCTCGATTTTGCGCTGACGATTGGAAGGTCGTCCACACCAACACGTTTGATATCTATTGGCTTGGCCAGCAGGACCTACATAAGCTATCTAAATATGCTATCAAACGCATGGAGCCAGATATGTCTCTGGCTGACAAACTTATATCACCATCGCCTTCGGCTTCTCCATCATCATCTCGAGAATCTTCTCCTTTAAATTCTGAGTTTCGATTCACAGCGTTATCCGATTCCGAGATGTCTGCAGATCTCGGCGCACCAATTCTAGGAACCCAAGACCCAGAGGTTCCTCCAACCACGCCAACAAAAGCAACAGCTACTAGAAATATAGTAACTCGAGCTGCACCGGCAAAGAAGCCAACTAGCGTTCGCAAGGGCCGTGTTCCCGCAAAGAAAAAGCTATCCCCAGGTGCAGTGGGAGAATTAGAAAAGTCAGCCGACATCATCGAACCAGATAAACAGGAAAGCGATAGCAAACCCGTTCCTATAGACCCAGAACTCCTCGATTCCGCTGATAGAGGTACACTATTTCCCTCTGAAGAAATATTCGAAACTTCTGAGACTGCCGCTCCAGTGGGAGTTCTAAAGAAACGCCAAACAGCGAACACAAGGGGCAGAGGTGGAAAGAAAAAGAACGTGCGTTTCGATCTTCCTGATTATTGAAGATAATTATAATCTGTGATGAGGCCAAGAATGTTAACGCTAGTTCTTTGCAAAATTCCATAGGCGCCACGCCAAATTAAAGCTTCCAATGCGCCAGCTGCACCGCCAGGGATGGGGATGGGGAAGGGGAAAGGCAAAGGGAAGGGTGAGCCCCATTAGAGCCGAAATTTAGGTTGCAGAGCCGAATATGTCATTATATAGTTGAATGTGGTTTCTGAAAATATGTGGGCATGAAGGGAGACTAATGATAGGTTCAAGGGTGCCAAAACCTTTTACAGTGGAAGCGTTAGAAGCATGTCTTTTGTTTAAATCTTCATAGATTTTCTTCTTTTTCTGCTTTCCCTGTTTTTCCTGCGCCCTTTTACCTTCTTTTCTGTTGTTTTTCGTTCGTCAAGGTAAATCTTGAGTAGGAGGAGAGAGCGGAGGATGATTGATACGAGCAATGTATGAACAAAGCAGCCTTTCAAATGTTTCCTGTTACCTAGTTCTGTTAGTTTCGCTTCACTATTTTGTTTATCCCCTCTATGCCCCCTTTTGACTCTATTCTATGATCGTATTCAAGCCAGCGCACTTGTCAGATTTTAATAATCTGGCCTTATGTCTATTCTGTTCAGTGAGGTTGCACCAATTATACCTCTGTCTGTGAAATATCCCTTATGCTCTCTGTTGATCCCGACATATTGTTCGTAGGAAAATAAAAATATTACTAACTTCAAAAGTGTTGCAACACAAAGCCCTTTTCCCTTTATTTAATTCTAATGAAACACTGTATAATATAATATCCATCCAGCATATCCCAACTCATCTATCATAATTACTTACACATATATCAACCAACCCTTGCCAGCCAAAGAAGAAAAGAACCAAAGCAAATCCCCCATTTTAAGATGACAAATCAGACATGCAATGCAATGGAAAGAAAATAGTAACCGGCCAGCTAATGCTGCCGAGAATAAGAGAAAATAAAAGGGGGCTTGAGGTTGGAGAGGGGAGTTGGATCCATGCATAAGTGGGTTTAAAGGAGTGGAAAAGGTGTGGGGGGATTTTAAGGGCGTAGACTCATCGGTGAATAAACGATGAATATAATACCTTGAATTAAAAAGAAAATTCTTGGGTTCAGATAAGACAAAAGTAGAAGAAAAATAAGCTTGGATATGGTACAAGAGGCGATAAAAAGTATTACAAGAAAAGATGCCGGGTGGGATCGCGTGAGAGAAATATAGTTGCAAAAAGAGAGGGCGCCTATTATTATTAATTTTCTTTTTTATCATAGTATTCTCTTTTCGGATTTTTCTTCGTAGCATTGAACATGGTCGCCGACTTTAAAGTCGTTCCAGTTCTCAAATGCGATGCCGCATTCGGTGCCCTTGCGCATCTCTGTGACGTCTTTTTTGACGTTCTTGAGAGATGTGATTGTACCTAGTAAGAAGAAAAAAAAGTATTAGACATATCAACTCAGTTTGTCCAGGGTCGCTGGAGACGTAGTCTAAAAATAAGAAAACTGGAGGATGGGAGAAGCAGAGCATTTAAAACTAACCATCATAAATGACTTCCTTGTCACGAAGAACCCTCGCTTTATGAGAGCGGCTAATGAGGCCGTTCCGAACTTTGGAGCCTGCAATGGCAATCTTCGAGCGACCCTTGCCTGATATTTCGAAAATCTCGCCTATCTCCGCCTCTCCGGTGACGTGTTGGGTGACGGTAGGTGGGAGATGCTCGCTAAGTTTCGACTTGACATCATCAATGAGCTCGTAGATGATGTTGTGATTCATGATCTTGACGCCCTCAGACTCTGCCATTCGAGCCATTGATGGATCCACTGGCATATTGAAGGTGATGATGTGACCTTTCGCAACAGCGGCATGTTGGATGTCAAATTCACCAATCGGGCCTACGCCAGACCGTAAGATGTGTGCGTATACTTCGCTGTTGCCAAGTGCAGAAACTGAGTTGACCAGTGCCTCGACGGAACCCGATACATCAGCTTTGATGAGGAAAGGTACGGCTTTTGGACCGGAATCAGCATCAATAGCAGAGTGAACTTTTTCGTCCTCCTCAGCTTGCAACTCCTGTCTCCGTCTTTCAAGATCTGCCTTTTTCGCTTTGTTAATGGCACCAATGTCCTGGCTCAGTTTCTTGGTCTCGACTTTGCTTAATCTATAGTCGATGACGGATTTAGCATGTTGCTCGCTTGTCGCCTCGAGAACCTCATTTCCAGCTTGAGGCTGTTCTTTCCAACCGTCAACCTCCACTGGAGTACCGGGGGGGGCTTCTTTAATTACTACTCCAGCCTCATTTTTCAGCGTTCGGACTTTTGCCCAGGTGGTGCCCGCGACGATGACATCACCAGGTCTTAGAGTTCCCCGCTTCACGAGTACAGTAGCTACACGGCCACCTTTCTTTGTAGTCGCTTCGATAACCCAACCTTCAGCATTACCATCTCTCTCAGCCCTGTGATCGAGCATTTCCGACAATGTCACCGTAGCCTCTTCCAGGTCAAGCATGCCTTGCCCAGTTTTTCCACTGACGCATATGGCTTGAACATCGCCACCAATATCTTCAACGTGGACGTTATGACGGGCAAGATCTTGTTTCACCCTTTCGATGTTAGTGTCTGGTTTATCGACTTTGTTGATGGCAACAATGATGGGAACGTTAGCCTCCTTCGCATGCTTGATCGCTTCGATGGTCTGGGGCTTAACACTGTCATCCGCAGCTACGACAAGGATGACAATGTCTGTTACATTCGCCCCTCGTCGACGCATATCGAGGAAAGCCGCGTGTCCTGGTGTATCCAAAAAGGTGATAACTTTGCCGGATGGCATTGTCACAGAGAATGCACCAATATGCTGGGTGATCCCTCCATGCTCAGTTGCTACAACTGACGATTTGCGAAGCCAATCCAAAAGGGTAGTCTTTCCATGGTCAACGTGGCCCATTATAGTGACAACCGGAGGTCGCGGTGGTAGATTTGCAGTATCCTGTGGTGGTGGAGCAGCCACCAGATCATCGCCAGCATCCTCTATTATGGGAGTGAAATTAAATTCCGATGCAATTAACCCTGCTGTTTCGGCATCTAGGATATGGCTGTATGTTGCTTCTTCAAACCCGAAATCCACCAGGCGGCCCAAAAAGTCGGCTGGTCGGACACCCAACGCATCGGCAAGGTTACCAACTGTTATAAATTCTGGCAAATATATCGGTGCGGGGGCTTCCCTTGCCCTTTTAGCTTCTGTTGCTTGTTGCTTTTTGAGTTCCTTGAGTCGACGGCGCTTAACACGCTCAACTTCACGATTATAGTCCAGGTCGTTTGAAGCACGTGCGCCTACCCCTTCACGCTCTTCACTATTTTCGTCTCTCCTTCTCCCTTTCTTCTTGATTTTTTTTGACTTCGAGTCTATGCTCGCGTCTGTTACTGCCTGTGGCTCAACTTTTAACGCAAGAACCTCATCTACCTCTGTCTTCTGATTTTCCTTGGAGGTAGTTGACTTGGAAAGTTGAGACGCTATATACTCCTCTTTCTCCTGTTGTTCTTGCGACCACTTCCCCTTTCGGAACCCCGAGAAAGCATCGAGTGTATGATTGGATATCGCAGTTGATGTTTCGTTGCCGTGAGAAGCTGATATGCCGATTCTGCGTATGATCGGCAACTCGCGGACATGGCCACGAGAGTTTGTGGTACTCCGATTACTGTCTGTGGCTCCAGCGGGTGAAGTAGATGCGAAAGAAGACGGCTGGTTTCCTGGGGTGCCGCACTTAGGACAAACCTTACGAGGCGCGGGGTTAACATGCCTACAGACTCGGCAATCCCAGCTCCTTCCTTTATGATCAGACAATGGTCGAGCGGGGTTTTCGCTATTTGTTTCAACTCGAGTAATGCGAAAGGAATTCGGGGGCGGTGCTGCTGGATTTCGTCCCATCATATTTCGTTGTTCGCGTTCTTCCACACTACGCCCGGAATTTGCATGAGTAGGCCCCGATGAGTCGCGTCCAAAAGTACCAAAACGGATCTTGGATTGCGTGGGTGTGGGCGTGGGCGTGTGAGTGGGTGTGGGTGTGGGTGTGGGTGTGGACGAGGTCTTACGGGTTGTAGTTTGTTTTTGTGCTTTCTTTTTTTCCCTCAACGCATCGCGCTGTTTGGTTTCTTCGGCAGTGAGTGAGTTCTCTTTCGGAGCTGAAGAGGCATTAAATCCTCCGCCAAACCCTCCACCAAATCCTCCACCAAATGCTCCTCCAACACCACCAGCACCTCCCGGGCGGCCAAACGCAGGCTTTGCTGTTTGAACTGGTCGGGTGGGTGGGCCATCATCGTACTGCTCGGCGACGGCTGCTGCTGCTGCTGGAGGTCTAGGCAAACCAGAAGTCGAATTGAATTGTCTTCGTGGTGCCCAGAGAACGGTGGTCGTCGGGAGAGCAGGGATTGGTCTCCGCCAGACGGAACAGATATGGCAACTGTGCAGACATCGCGAAACCTTTTACGACACCAGATTAGCAAATTGAACGCCATTTAATAAAAGATTCATCAGTATACCTTCAAAGCAGATCGTCTGACCATCCTGAGACAAAAAGTGTTGGCTCTAACCTGAGTTCCATCACACCCAAATCTCGACTGCGGATGTTTCTGAATCCTTTAACAGTAAATTTTTAGTTGGAAGTTGGATTACGTCAGGAATATCGGGCCGAGAATAAACCCGACGGGGTGGCACGTGACTCATCGAAATGCCGTATTTGGCCGCCACAATTTGGTAAAATGCACCCAACTGGTTTGTTTTAACGAAAATCTAGCGCTCTGATTGGATGACTTGCGTTAGAAATGCTCTAGCGCCGTCACGTTTTATTTTCTCGGCGATTGAGCCAAAGCCTCGGGGCGATCACGTCTTTTAGAGTTTGCGGAGAACGAAAAAGATAAGAAACATTGTAGTCCACGTTATACTTTTTTTTCTTTCTTCTTTTTCCTATTCTTCCTCTACACCGAGTTAATATCGATATTTGAGGTGGCTATTATATAACAGTCGCAGTCGCCTCGTATCTGTATTAATTTTGAGGAGCATTTATTTGCGACGCTGCTCTTTAAATTAGCTCGGGTGCACAGCTAATCGTCGCTATCAAAAAGTAAAACCGGCCGCGGGGGACTGGTAGAGATGGCAGCCACCGAAATTGAAAGCGACGGTGCTTTGAGAACACTTAAGGATCTCTCTGCAGGGGCTGCTGGCGGTATTGCGCAGGTTCTTCTTGGTGAGTGCTATCCGAAATGACCGTTTTCTCCTGCATTTACTCTAATGCGCTCCTCTTCTTTCGCGGCTTGCTCTTTAAAAAATTATTTGCTTCACTGTCTTCCCAGTGTTACGTCTCAATTGAAACAACTCCGAACTTGCAGTACAGTATATGCTAACTTGTTATTGATTGCAGGCCAACCATTCGGTAGGTGTTCTTCCACCGCACATTCGACCAATATCAAGTTAACCCCGCGCAGATATTATCAAGGTCCGGCTCCAAACCACCACAAATTACTCGAATGCCTTAGATTGCGCCACAAAGATTTTGAAGAATGAAGGTCCGTTAGCGTTTTATAAGGGAACGTTAACGCCATTGATTGGAATCGGGGCCTGTGTAAGTCCCTCACCGCCTTGGACTATTTCAATATTTGAATGCGTCTTCAGCCGTCATATTTGAGACGCCTGCGCCCTGGAACTAAGTTCGGCTGGCTCCCTGAATGGGTATCTGGCGTGCTTTCAGGCTAATTAGCTAATGCGCTGTAACACGTACTAGGTCAGTGTCCAATTTGGAGCTTTCCATGAAGCACGACGACGTTTCGAAGAATTCAACTCAAAAAAGAACCCCCTTAACACATCATTATCTTACTCACAATACTACCTTGCGGGAGCCTTCGCTGGAATTACCAACTCTGTAATATCTGGACCTATCGAACATGTCCGCATTCGGTTACAAACACAGCCACACGGCGCGCAGCGGCTGTATAGCGGGCCAATCGACTGCATCCGCAAACTTTCCGCTCACGAAGGTGTCCTAAAGGGACTTTATAGAGGAGAACTCGTCACTATACTCCGAGAAGCCCAGGCCTACGGAATTTGGTTCCTCAGCTTCGAATATCTCATGAACTGGGAGGCAAAGCGCAATAATATTAAACGAGAGGAGATTTCCACCCTTAAAGTGGCAACCTATGGAGGCCTGGCGGGTGAAGTTCTCTGGTTAGGAAGTTACCCCCTAGACGTTGTTAAGAGTAAAATGCAGAGCGATGGATTCGGAGCTCAACAAAAGTACGCGGGAATGGTCGATTGTTTCAAGAAGACATTTGCGGCTGAGGGATTGGGCGGGTTCTGGAAGGGAATTGGACCAACACTGCTCAGAGCGATGCCAGTTTCTGCGGGAACATTCGTAGTGTGAGTCGCAGTTTTCTTTATTCCTATCATTTAGCCCTAAATATGTATTTGGCCCGCTAACATTTTCATAATTTAGGGTGGAATTTGCCATGAGAGCTTTTGGATAAAAAGATTTCTAGCTTCCTTATATCATTTTTGGATATCCAGCCCACGGCCATAAAAGTTTTCGATACACTGTGCCTCTATATTGCCCGATTATAGACTTTTTATTTTTGAATTTGGCCCCTGCTGTATTATATATACCCTTATACTTTATTTGCTTCCAATGCAAATAGACGAGCCTCGTGGATACTACTCCTAGAACGACATGATATCTATCATTCACTTCAATATTCTTTTACCCGCATGTGATGTCCAAGCTTTTTAGTGTTATTTGCCGAGACCGAACATCTACTCTTGTATCCCAGCATTTCAACGTTAATGCTTGATATGGAACTATTTCAAAAACATGATATGCTGTAAATTTGGGGCCTAAGTAAAAAGCTGGGTATGGCAAATCCTAGGTGAATATGTGAACAAAAATGGACCTCCATTCGAAATTCAGAATCCCCCCTTCCTCCCCCCCCCCAAACACACCACAGAAATGGCAAAATGAACTTGTGATCAGAACAATAAATTGCAATATCATGCATATCATCACATGAAACCCTCCCAGCTAAACCTTTGCAGAGAATGACGACCACACAAGCATCCAAATTTTCCTCTACTACCAACCATTTCCCTTTCAACAGTTTTCAAAAGGGGCTCAACTCTCGTCCTTTTTCCCATCGCACGCCGTTCCGGCAGCAGCTTCTTCGTTATAATAAAGGATCTCGTAAAGATGCCCATCCGGATCCTCCATACTCCTTGAGTAGAGTGCGCCACCAGCACATTCCTCCGGTATCATATTTGGCCCCGGCTTCCCACCAGCCTCAAGCCCCTTCTTGACCAATTCGTCCACTTCCTCCTTTGAATTGACTGAAAGGGTCACAATGGCCTCGTGCCCAGTCTTCGTGGAGGCGATCTCCCGGCCCGAAGGGAGAAATTTGCTGAAGACGGGGTGGGTGCCGTAGAAGATGCTGAAGGATTCGTCATATTTGAGGTGCAGGGTTCTCTCAGCGTCAAAGCATGCATTCGCCTCGAACCCGAGCGCGGTTCCGAAGCGCTTCGCGGCTGCGACATCTGTGGTGGGGAGGCTGATTGTGAAGGTCATTTTAGGAGGCGCCATTGTTGACGAGCGGGTTGGGTTTGTGGAGAGTAAAGGTGGTTGCGGACAAATTGAACAGTAGTTCAGCGTAAGTAGAGCGGAATGAACTTTGGGGCTTTTAGACTCTTTGATTCATAGACTTTCATTTTTTTCATGCCATGGATGCCATTCTCCTTCTTTAAATAGCCCTCGCTGCCCCCTTTCCATTTCCCATCCAATTTGTCTAGATGTGCTTGGAACAACTCTTTCGGCTAGTATCAACACCCCGAGTCCGACTTTGTATCGTCACCCGGAGCGTTCAAAGGCCAACGACAAGGCTTGTCCTCAGGCAGCAACCCATCCTTCTCCCATCCTTCTCCCAAACACGTCGAATGGTATTCTCCATATCCTTCTTGGCCTCGTGTTCATTGAGTCAGCGCGTCCTTCCCCTCCCTTGGCATACGCGCCAAGTGCGCGTGAACACGGGACCAGCGTCATCAATTAATCTAAATATCCTGAAGGTTCAGGCAACAACAAGGAAAGTTTTAGATTAATTAGATTATTTAGAATATTTGGAATATTTCAAGAATTCCAAGGTTCTTGGCGTTAGCGGGGAATCTTGGAAACTCGGCGGGATCTCAGAAATATTTGGTCTTGGCGAACATTTCTATATATACTATGTACTCTGTACTCCTAGGTGGATACAATCTGAGCCTTAAGCTGACGTTCACCGCCTCCAATTCACAGACTGATCTTCAAATGATCAATAGTGGCCAAGCGAGTGCTTGGCGGGTTCCCGCTGGCTTATTACTATAACTGTTTATGAAATGTTTCTCTATTTCATTTCACTCAAATTGGCTGCAAATCCGGCTGCGATTTCACCCCTGAAATCCCAAGTTTGAAGAATAGCATCTACGGTGCCTGGTACCGCGCCTGAAAACCTCTAATTTGCATTCCGCTTCCCTCAAACCATATACGTTTCTGAATATAAGGTTTTACTCAAGTATAGCTATGGCCGCACGTCGATAGAGATAGTGAGCTGAGGTTATTTGACATTGCAAACAAGTAATAAGAGAGTTATGTTATGGTTGTGCCTCTCGTTGGGTGAAATTTCGGTGGGCTTTCAGTTTTTGATCCTCATGTTGATGGGAGATGTCTGCTTTTCTTGACGCCTGCGAGAAAAGAGGCAATTCGGGAAGACCATAGAGAACAATTCTTGGAAGTCTTGCGGAAGCAATCCTCCAAGGTTTGTACAGTCATTCTTATTTCTCATTCTTCTCTTCTGAAACTGATCTTGAGAAGGCTGGATGTGTAGAAAAAAGGTTGTAATTTACCTAAACAGTACCACGTAAATATACGCCTTGTCTCTGGACGTGGAAAAGAGGGACAAAGGGAGTGAATGGAATCAAGAAGAACAAGCGCTAAAAAAAGTAGCAAAATATTTAATAAACATTCCTATTTATACATAATCTTTTTCTACAATAGAAACATAAGACCAGACCAGACAGACATACCAAAAAATGAGAGAAAAAATCAGGGAAAGAAAATAAAAGGAGATGATACAACACACCACCGTCCCATTCACTAATTATTGATCCCCCTCCGCAAGCTCCTCAGACTTCGGCTTCCAATCCTCCAATATCTCATCCACAGGGTACGTAACTTTCCCCTCCTGCGCCTCCCGCAGCCTCACCCGCTGCCCATCCTCCCCCGCCCTCCCCAAAACCCCCGCAATAACCGCCACAGAGCGCAAACTATCATCATTCGCCGGAATCGGATACGTAACATGCGTCGGATTAGCATCGGTATCAATAATCCCAATCGTCGGAATCGTATGCAGACCACACTCATGCAGCAACGGCCGATTCTCTAGCGGATTCAAACAGACAACCAGATCCGGTTTGAGCGCGGGTAGTTTTTCCAATTGCGCCTCATAGCCCGGTAGCGGCTCGTCAAAGGCATTGACCACTTTCTTCCCACAGTGTCCCAGAATCTGCTCGCTATTCGTCAAGCTGCCGGGGATCCAGCGCTGGAAGACGTGGCAGCCCTTGGCACGTTCGGCAGCGTTGACGACGATGCGTCGCTGGCCCTTGCGCGTGCCGACGAAGAGGACCAGGCCGCCGTGCTTGGCTACTTCGCGGACGACTTTGGCGGCGCGCCGGAGGTAGGCTGCGGTCACGTCCAGGGAGATGATGTGTACACCCTGGCGGACGCCGAAGATGTATTCTGCGTTTGCTGGGTTCCAGAGGGAGGTGGCGTGGCCGAGGTGGGTTTGCGAGGCGAGGAGGAGGTCGAGGGTTATGTCTTCGACACGGGGCGGGTCTGCGATTAGGCTTTCGGGTTTGTAGAGGTCTTTGAGGACGGAGCCGAGTTTGTGGAATTCTTCGGGGGCTGGCGGAGGGTTAGTAAGCTAGACAGGGGTGGTAATTGGGGTAAATCGTTATTCTCCTATACATACATGGCTGTACTATTGATGGTGGTGACGATGATGAAACAGAGGCAATATTTCTGGGAGCGACTGGTGCTAATCCCGTTGCTTCAGCAATCTGTTGCGGGTTTTCCACCGGGTCACCAGCCCGGGGAGCGGCATTCTCCTCCGCCTGTTCCGACAAGGACGACTCTGGGTTCCCATCCAGCACAGCCGTTGGGATAGCACTTGTCTGACTAAATTGAGGAGGAGGAGGAGGAGGAGTAGTAGTAGTGACCCGTTGGGCAATTGGCGGAGGCGGAATGGAGTCTGAATCTGTTGCAAAGAGGCGGCCGCATGCCGTCGTTCGGGGCGAGGAGGATCTCAGCAAGGCCAGGCCTATTGAGAAGCAATTGTTAGGACAGTTACAGCAAACAGGATATGTTACGCGGAGCACTTACCTTGCCGTCCTAAAAGCCGCCGTATTATCATAGTGTGGAGATGTGGTGGGAGACTGTCAATGCATGGGCAGTGATTTACTACTAATAGAGATTTGAAGACGGAAATTATATGGGACAAGCAACTTTTGCACGCTAAACCCCTTTTGGATATTGCAGCAAACGTCCACAAGTTCACTTCCTTTTTACTTTTTTGATATCACTTATATACAGATAACATCGACAGAAACAAATATCTTGACAGAGTGATCGAGATGTATGCGAAATGATCAGTTATTCCAATTTTATATACGAAGGCGTCATGAGATAAGTATTTAATCATGACTGGAACATACACAATGAAGAGAGAATACGTAAACATATTACTGAACTTCTTCAGGAGCAAAAAGGAAAATAAGAAAAGAAAGAAGTCATTATCGCATGAAAATCATATCTGGTAAACCCATGCAATAAAACGAACATCAACCGAAAAAAAAAGTAGAAAGCCGAAAAGGAAACAAAGGAAAAGCAAGAGACGAAAGGAAGATGAAAACAATAAGAAACCAACAACAGGATACTCGATGCAACATATCGAGCGACAGACACACCCATCTCTCATCTAGAGGCAGCCAAAGGAATTTTTATAAAAAAAAAACTATTAACCTCCTCACTTCTTCCCGAAAAGTGACCCGGCCGCAGAGCCGAGGAAATTCGAGCCGGATCCTCCTCCACCAAACTGGCTTCCACCGTGGCTGCTGCCGTGATGACTGCTTCCATGGTGGTGTCCACTGCTGTTGCTATGCTTGTCCTTCTTCTTGTTCTTGTCCTTGAGCTTGTCCTCAGCAATGCTGCCTATGATCGCTCCTCCGATTGTGCCAAGGATCCCGTGGTTGGCTTTGCTGCCCATAAAGCCACCTGCGAGACCGCCAGTCAGGGCGCCTCCGATGCCACGTTCGCCTTCCTGAGCGCCGCCTGGGGCACCACCTTGTTGTGGTTGTTGGTGATGTTCTCCGCTGAAGTGGTGAAGAATATATGTTAGTTTTTTTCTTTCTTTTGGTGTGGAAATAATAAAAGAGGCTGGGGGGGCTCACCCTTGCTGGCCGTATTGTGGCTGTTGGTGTGATTGTCCATAGGCTTGCTGGTTGGGGTCGTATGGCTGTTGCTGCTGTGGCTGCTGGCCGTAGTATGCCTGTTGGTCACCATACTGCTGCGGCTGCGGCTGGCCATATGCTGGTTGGCCGTAGCCTTGCTGGGGAGGATATTGGCCTTGGGGGTATTGGCCCTGGTTGTACTGGTCAGGTGGTGCTTGGCCGTAGCCTTGCTGAGGGGGGTAGCCTCCCTGGCCGGAGTAGTTTGGGTTCTGGTTATCGTAGGGGCCGGACATTTTGATGGTGATGATGGTGATGGGTAGAAAGTTAGAGAATTCGAGAGTTGGTTAGCGAAATATTAGAAGATAGACGATCAGATTATTATATGCGGATGAGCAAGATAGAGAGAGATATATATATGTGGATTTTGTATATGGGGTAGTTATCTCAAGGATTATACCGAGTATATCAAATGGGATTTGATGGGACGGAAGAAAGATGGAGAGAATGATGGAAGGGGGGAAGAGGAGAAGAGGGACAGTCCTGCTCTTTTATATTAAATATTTTTATTATCTTATCCCTTCTTTCCACCCCACACCTGGCCCTATGAAGATATCCAGAATTCCACCACAGAGATCCTATGCACACTATCAGTTTGTCATCTGGGAGGCGCAACGAAAGGCGGGGCACTGTTCATCAAATCCATCCACTCCTGACCACCGTAACCATTTTCGCTTCTTCTTGGGGTGCGAACTACTAGGACAAACGGGTTGCAGCTGAACTGGCCACCCCGCCCTAACTGCTTGGCAATGGCTGGTATTCGAGGTTTTTCGGCTGGCGATTCGTCGTGGCTGTTACTTTCATCGTTATGTGGCTGTGTGGCCACTAATCGATGACATCTGCTGATGGGCCCTGACTCCTGGGAGTCTGAGGTCCGGATGGATTGTGGCTCAGTATCTTTTATGTGAGAATGCACATGCATCCTATTACGGCCGGACGCAGGCGTCTTGGTACCTAGGCATAATTATGTCCGTTCAGCGCCGAAGTCGAAGCGGTGGTTCTCGCTTTTTCCCAATGTTACGGACGACAAGAATGCCCAAACGCGGTCTACTACGTACATGCGCCACACTCACGTAATTTACCTCCCAGCCTCGACGGGTCCTACCTGGGTATATCGGGAAATCGTGCGATGTACATTACCACTCTGACGTAGTTATGTCAAGAATAGCTAAACGAGCAATGAAAGAGGAGCGCCTCGGGTATCAAGGTAAAAGGCTGACACAACGAACCCTTTCGTGTCTATTCCAACCCACTGCATCTTGCAGTAACGGTAGCTAGCCGCGGCCTCCGGGGGTATACTGTACGTTCTGGCCAAGGCGCGATGGCCCTGGAGAGGAATGGTGACGAAGAGGAAATGTAACTGGTGGAATTTGATCTCCGCATTGATTTCCCCTGCAGAACAGGGAAAAGAGTCGCGCCAGTACCGACGGCCTTGGTTGATCACCAATATAACAGAAGCGTTTTGTCCATTTTCTATTTCTGGAGATTCAAGTGACAAACAAGATCAGTTAAAGTGGTTATAAAACCCTGAGATAGGGCTAGGCGGCCACAGACCATGTAACCAGCTATTTCCTCCAAAATAGATTTCTCAATTGCAATCCACCTTTTCTGCTCGTCCGAAAGCTCTCCATCATATGTCCGCGGTCTGTCAAAATCTATCCAAATTGCCCTTTCCGGATAATCTTCCAAAATCATCATATTGCTTGGATAGATATCACACTGTGTTCCACCAGCGCTCCATGAATAAATTTCATGTCATCAATGAAATTCTGCATCCTCTTTGAATTATAGTTGGACCAGTGTAGCTCTTTCATATTGGGAATATACTCCAAGAGTATTGCTGCTGGAGGATATTCATCTTCAACCAATGCTCTAAGATGAGGTTGATATAGATTTGGGTCAATGTTTTATATTGTTCCATAGAACTTGGGGTTATACCACGGGCACATATTCCAGCCTGGGTCAAGTGTCGATATGCCTTTGACTCGCAGATATAGATATTACATTCACGATCCTCAAGCTTGATTAACAGTCTAGGCCTACGACCAATAAATATAGCATAAGCCAGAAAGCTGTATGTATACCCACCACCCTCATGACACAGGTCGTGCCTCTGATAATAACCAGAAAGATCACGCAGAATTCTCGTTTCGCAAGTCGCTCCTTGAAGATAATCTCCGAGTGTGACGTCTTCGAACTCCATCACGAAATTAGATACTGACAGAGAAGTAAACCCAGGGAGTGCAGGAACTGATATGGGGATGGGAGCTTGCTAAATTGTCTTATGTAATGTACTGTACTGTACAAAGAAAAATTATTCACATTAAACGAAGCGTATCCCAGGCTCCCAGGCACTCAGCCAAGAAGATTTCATCGAACACTGCCCAAGGTGGTAGCAATCCCCAGGTAACTATAACTATTACCTAAAACGGCTAGTCTGGCAGCGCGGCGGAAGGTCAGATTCAGCGCATCAAAACTCTAACTCGCCCGCTAATAACGGTTCAACGCGTCCTCCCTATCAACTGACTGTCCAGTCTTCTTCAACAGCGCCTCTAACGCATCCATATCCTCCTCCTTACACTCAGGGTACGGAACAATATCATCATCAGCCCACTGATCCATATACGGGCTAGGCCCATACCCATCACAGAAAACCAAATACAGTTCCCTACCACTCAATGCCATCTTAATCTCCACTTCCATCTCAAAAGGAATCCCACCATCGTCCCACCAAGATGGACTGGTGCCGAACTGGAAATGCCGAAGTTGCGGCAATCCTTCCTGAAACGCGCGGAAATAGTCGTGCCAGCGCTTGGAGTAGGTGGCGCGGTATTTTACGCCAGAGGATTGGGTCTGCTCGGGGTTCGGGTGCATCTCTGTTAGTGCTGATAGATAACAGTTGTCCTTGTCGTAGATGCCGACTTCATAGAGGATGGCGCAGTCGTCCATGTAGAGGCTTTGGAGGGTGGGCCCGTGGGAGAGGATCCAGTCGAGCTGGGTGTCGTGGACGAACGCGTAGTTTCCTAGGGAGAGGGATTGGAGGTTCGGGAAGTGGATGTCCCGCAGGTCGAGTTTGGGGTAGAAGCCTAAATAGAGGGTTGAGTAGAGGGTAAGGTGTCGTAGGGTGGATGACGCGGGCTGGAGCCAGACTGAGGGGAGCTCGCGGCTGAATATATGGGCTTGTTCATACTACATATGTATGTGGACAAGAAGAAATGGTTAGGTGGAAGAAAGGAGGTGGGATATAAAATCCTAGGTCTGTCACAAAGTGTCATAAAATATCACCAACCGTAAGATCATATTCGCCGTTTCCTTCACAGCTCTCGTTAAGGATACCAAGTCGTAGACTTTGCAGGTTCCCAAGCACCTGTTTGAGCATGGAAGCCGCCTCGGTGTCCTCTAGGTTGATATTTTGGTAATTTTGCAATCCCAACGCTGACGGCAGCTGCGGAAGAGACGTCAAAGAAGAGAGAAGCAGCTTCATCATACTAGCACGGAATTCGATATCTTGCGGCGGGTCGTCATAATTATTTTCCAATGTACAGTTAGGATCAAACCGGACGTTCACGTCTCGCAAGTTTGGGAACATCTTAAGGCTCTCGACCAGCTTTATGAACCGTCCTGGTAGGATAGGGTCTTCGTCTGCTTCGATCTGCCAGTCTTGGAGTAACGAAAGGCGCTCTCCAAGGAGATCCTAGTTACAGAATGTATATAACATTAGTCTTGGCGCTGCTATTCTCCTGCGATTACCTGTGCCAAACAAAATGCTTCCTAGCTCTCTTCATAAAACCATCTCCAGCAGTGGCCTTCTTCATGACCAGCCAAATAGAGCAAAAACAGCGTCCGGTGGTTCCAACTTACAGGGGACCAACCGCGGAGACCCAGGTTGATCTTATTCACACATAGCTTCGACTGCTCATGCGCTCGAATCTGCTCCAATCTCATGCAACTTGGATCGCACGCCGTGAGCCTCACTTCCCTGAAAAGCTCCCGAGCCGCAAATTTCGAGCATCCGCGACAGGTGAGACGAAGGTTCTTACGCGATTTCTGATCAGCAAAGGATGCGATGCGAGCCCATAGTTCGGTTGGGAGCTGAGGGATCGCCGGCGTCATATTGACGGATTGAAGAATAAGGCGCAATGCTAGTTAAATAGTTGATTATTGATTTTCAGTCTCAATTTGGGGCATGTTCCGCGTGTGTGTATCTTTTTTTCTGGTGGGGTTTGGGAAGCGGGGAGCAATCCCCAACTTTATACTCCGTTCGGAGTACGATTCCTGGGGGTATTATTTTAGCGCCGCAGCATTAATATTTAGTGGCGCTGGTACCTAAATATTTCCTGGCACAATAAAAATGAGAATGGTCTGCTCTCAGCTAAATCATATCTAAGCAATCCCCACTTGATTGCAAAGTGTTTTAGGCTGCAGTTAGGGATGTATCCATTATAACCTGAGCGCGATGGTTATTAACAATGTAGTCTTACCATCACCCATCCTACGTGGATTGGATGCCGTGATAGGCTCCATTGCAGCCTAGAAGAAGCCACTCGAGTAAAACAGACGATATCCAGCAAAATAGGGAAAACAAGAGCGAGCCTGTATGAATATGAACAGTGAATGTCTACATATCACTGTAGAGTCATCATCGCTTTGTTTACTCTGTATCCGTAGGGGTTACTGCTGTCATTGTTGGATATACATGGACATGTAGATACCAAAATGCCAGCCTTATCTAAGCACTTCACAGAAAGAAAATTCCCTAACCGAGAAAAAAGAGACAGCGCCAAGATTTCGCCCTCCCCCCACACCCTGCAAATTATTATTTTCCAAGCAGAGAGATCAGAGACTGGAGACCAACGACTTGTCGATTGGATTCCCTCACCATCGACCTCTGCCAGCAAGAAAGGGAGATTTCTTGCTACAGGATATCTTTACGTCTCATTTTTATTTGCTATTGTCGATATGGCGGACAGTATTGAGGTGAGATTTGACTTTTTTTTTTTTTCCCTTATCAAGCTCTGCCGCCTTGAATTATTTTTTTTCGTATGTCAGTTGGAAACTAATGCTGGTGACTATATATATAGGAACGGCTACGGAGCCATGCACAGGCCTTTGATGGATTGCTATCTTTGATTCCCGCAAAATATTACTACGGAGAAGATACAACTGTAAGAGCTGCTGAGCTTCCCGATATCTTTTCCGTCCCGTTCTCGGGAGGGAACATACGCTTATCTGTATCCTTTTCTTGAATTATAGGATCAATGGCAGCGCAAGAAGCAAACGAAGGAGGAGGCTCGCAATGCCAAACGCGCAAAGCTCGATCCTGATACCTCGAAAACTGCAAAAGATGTAATGGACGAAAATGCCCGGAAAAGGAAAAGAGGAGAACGTGAAGGTGGAGAAGCACAATCAGGCTCCGATGGTGATGATGATGATGGTGATGATGATGATGATGAACTAGGTTCAGAAGCACCCAGAGAGGGCCTTAGTCGTGGTCAGAATAAATCAAAAAAACAGAAAAAGGCAGAGAAATCGGAAGGAGACCAGACCAAAGATAAAGATGAAAATGCAGAGGCACGCAGGAAACAGCAGGCGGAGAAGGCAGAGAAAAAAGCCGCTAAGAAGGAACAGAAGAAATTGAAAGCAGCGGCCAAGCTGGAAAAGAAAAAGGCGGCCAAGTCAAATAATACACAAGAAGATCCTAAGGAGGGTGTGGAGAAGGACGCCCCTAAGAAGCAAAAGCAACAAAAGCAACAAAAACACCAGGAACCTATACTCAATGAAACGCCCAATACCCACGATGATGAAGAAGTAGACGAAGACATTGCCGCCATAGAAGGATTCTCAGCTCTACAAGATACCGAACACGCAGAACCGGCATCCACCGCCCCATCATCCCCGGGCCCTAACTCACAGCCATTTGACCCTTCCAACCCACCATCCGGAACTTCCTCCATCTCCTCCATTGCCCCGCCCGTAGCCCCCTCCGACACAACAACAAAACCAGAAACCACCACCCAATCCTCCGACAACAACAAAAAGCCCAAAAATCTAACGCCCGAGGAGCTCAAGCAACGATTACAAAAGCGCATAGAAGAACTACGAGCCGCCCGCCACGCCGACGGCTTCAACGGCAAACCCGCCCGCAACCGCCAAGAGCTTATCGAAGCCAGGCGCCAGCGCGAAGAACAGCGCAAAGCGCACAAGAAGGAGCTGCGCCAAAAGGCGCGGGAGGAAGAGCAGAGGAAACGTGATGAGGCCATTGCACGACGATTCTCCCCTCACGGCTCCGGCTCATTACTCGCCTCCCCACGCTCCCCAGCAGACTCTATCGCCTCAATCCCGACCAACTTCTCCTTTGGCCGTGTCGTCTTCGCTGATGGCCAACAGGCGGATCCCAGCCTCAGCACGCTCCTCGACGAAAAGAAGCGCAAGGGTCCTCAAGATGCGCAGACGGCGCTGAAAGCGCTAGAGGCCAAGCAGGAGCGGTTGGCGGGGCTAGATGAGGCCAAGAGAGCCGATATTGAGGAGAAGGATATGTGGCTGAATGCGAAGAAGCGGGCACATGGCGAGCGGGTGAAGGATGATATATCGCTGTTGAAGAAGACGCTACATCGCAAGACGGGGACGAAGAAGAAGAGTGAGAAGGAGTGGAAGGATAGGATTGAAGGGGTGGTTAAGGGGAAGGTGATGCGGCAGAAGAAGAGGGAGGATAATCTGAGGAAGAGGAGGGAGGAGAAGGGGAGTAAAGGGGGGAAGAAGAAGGGGGGTGGTAAGAAGACGACTGGTGCTAAGAAGAGGCCCGGGTTTGAGGGGGGTTTCAAGGCGAAGAAGAAGTGAATGTGTTTATAAGAATAGATGGGGAGTAAGGTCGAGTTGGGAGTGTTCTTTTTGATGACGGTGGCCAGGCTAATATACCTTTTTCCTTAACCCTTTTTATATTCAAAACTTTTTGTTATTTTAAGTGTAAATCGGGGTTTATTTTCTTTATATCTTCATGGCGAGGAGTTAATGAATATTACAATTTTCTTTTCTTTTCTTTTCTTTTCTTTTCTTTCCTCCTTTCTTTCATTTGTGTCCGTCGCTGCCTATCATTCAAAACACGGTATTTCCAACCTCCCTTAAGATTTCCTGATCTATATTTATATTGATATAGGTGCATTTCATTCTCAAATTTCTCTGCTACATGGAGTTCTTGCTTTTCAGCTTCTTCCTCATCTCTCTTTTAGCAAAGCAAACAAATATTTTAAAAAAGAAAAAATGTAAAATGGGTAATTGATAGTTACCGAAATTGAGTAGTAGTGTTGGGTACAAACATATAAATGAAATAAGGATCGTATAAAAAAGAAGACGGCGGTAGTAGAAAAGAGCAGGTAATTAACATACTGCCTGTGGCTCTGCCCTTGCTACTATATGATGTACACAGCACACAGCACACAGCACACAGCACAATACTTACCACTGCCTATCCATCTTTGCGCCAAAACACTGCATAGCTAGATAGAAAATTCACATCTGTATGTAATGTGTATATACAAGTACATTGTTATTGCGCGATTCTGTTGAAAAAGTAAAGAAAAGAAAAAAGTGGTCTTCCATCGTTTGATTTGTGCTTCTATCATTTGTAGATATGGGATTTGGTGCTTGGTGCCCTCCTCCCTTATCTCTGTGCCCCTTCCGCTTCCGCTTCCCCCTCCCTTTTGTTCGGTTTTTTTTCTCCATTTTTTTTTTATCTGTAGGGGGCATCAGCTCTTGCGACGGCAGCTAATTCCGCTTCCCACTTGTCGCCATTGGCGAGCAGTTTCTCCTTGTTATACAGCAATTCTTCTCTGGTTTCTGTTGCGTATTCGGCGTTGGGGGCTATTTTTAAGGTAGAAAGTTAGGATTTTTGTTAGTTAACTGTAAATTTCCTTGGTCCTCTCTGACTATCATTTATTTGCTTGGGAGTTGGGAGGGTTATATTTCTCATATGAAGTCCCGGATATATCGTATTTTTATTTTCCCAGTCGTTTGGGGACGTTATGGCAAGGAGGGGAGAAAACACTCACATTCAACAATAGCATCGACAGGACAGCTCTCTTGGCAGAAGCCACAGTAGATACATTTTGTCATATCAATATCATAGCGGGTGGTCCGTCTGCTTCCGTCCTCTCGCTCTTCGGCCTCGATTGTGATGGCTAGGGCGGGACAGATGGCTTCGCATAGTTTGCAGGCGATACAGCGCTCTTCGCCTGAAGGGTAGCGGCGTAGTGCGTGCTCACCGCGGAATCTGGGCGAGATGGGGCCCTTTTCGAAGGGGTAGAAGATGGTATATCTACACTGGGTTTAGTACGATATCTTCTTTTTGGTTTTTCCGGTGTTCGTATTGAGCAATTGAGTAATTGAGGGATACTCCAGATCCAGAAAGGATATGATGATAGAATAGCTCTCCCAGGAATTTAAATATATCGGGACAGCCATATATAATTGGGGGTATACGTACGGTGGTCTGAAGAATTGCTCCAACACAACATACATGCCCCGTAGCATCTCCGTCAATAGGAAGTATTTGCCGGCTTTATCGAGAGCGGATTCATCGCCCTGGTCCCAGGCCTTGGGGGGCGGAAGACGGAAGCCTTGTTGTGGAGGGCCAGCGGGGGTAGCACGTCGGGGGGAGGAGGTCGAGAAGGAGAACGCAGGAATCAGGACATTGGCAGTGGTAGGACGCAGGAGGGAGGATAACGACTGCGAGGGGATCTGGACGAGGGCTGGCCGTCTATAGGCGAGTAACCTGGAGACAGCCTTTGAGGAAGCCATTGTGGGAGCAGGCGGCTTGTATGTGGCGTTGGATAGGTATCCGAGAGATGGTAATTAATTGATGTCCACCATGTTCTCTGGTGTTTTGGCGAGTGGGTTTCGGTCATAGTATTCTGCCACCCCGTGATTGGCTGGGCGGTGTGTTGGCGTTGCAAAACCCGAGAACACGGAGAAAGAAAGAAAAGAAACATTTATTTGACAACCATCACCACCAGAATCTTTTGTATCTGCTGTCTCCCACATCCCACATCCCACTCAACAACCTGCAATTATCTACCATTACATTAATTAAACTACATACACTCCCTTCCACCATGTTCCGTTCCGCCATTGCCCGGTCGCTGCGCGCTGCCTCCTCCATACCTCGCACCGTCAGACCATCTGGAGCCTCTTTCCAGATCTCCAGGAGCCCGCTCTCTGCCGCCCGCGCAGCTCAGTTCCAATTCTCCCCATCCTTCACCTGTCAGGCCATCCGATCATACTCTGCACCTGCTGGCCTAACGCAGTCCGAGATTGAGGGCAGAATAGTCGATCTGTTGAAGAACTTTGACAAGGTATGTGGTATCAATTTTTCATCCTTATATATATATATATATATCCGCTTTAGATATATACTACGAACACGATTACTCACATGCGCATTTGACAGGTTTCGGATCCATCTAAGGTATGAATGCAATAGATGGTTTCTCTCAATGGGTGGTTGTGGTATGGAATCATATGCTTACAATGGATGATGGTGGTGAAGATCACTGGCACCTCGCACTTCTCAAATGATTTGGGATTGGACAGCTTGGACACCGTCGAGGTCGTGATGGCTATTGAGGAGGTAAGTCATCTATCTATATTGTTTGCATGAGATAAAGGGTATGATGTATGATGTTTCTAACTCGCATTCGAAACAGGAATTCAGCATCGAAATCCCAGATAAGGAAGCCGACGCCATCCACAGCAGTATGTTGACCTCCTATTATATATCTATAAGATTAGCCGGATTTCCGAACCATCAAAGTGGATATGTACCGTTTTACTGACTAGCAAAATAGTTGACCAAGCTGTTAGCTATATCAGCTCCCAGCCCGATGGTATGATATCTCTCTCTCTCTCTCTCTCTCTATATATATATATATATACATCTAGGTCGAATTCTTACGCCTCCTACTAACTAACTTTGTTCTCTATAGCCCACTAAAGGGTATAAACGCCGCCCAGGATAAGCGAGAGGAAGGGGACTCTGGATATGCTTGACGCGCCGTGTTTCTATATAGCAGCATAGCACTCAACGTTGGGAGGGAGGAAGCAGCACTAGGGGGAGAGAGAGTTGCGATTTTTATTTAAAAAGGGACCAACGTTTGCTCCGCTCTGTTCCCGTTCCTCCTTTGCCATATCGTGTACTGTACATCAATCATCTTTTTTTTCTTTTTTCTTTCTTCTTTCTTGTTTTTTCCCCACAATATGCGAGTTCCGATACAACAGTTAGAGCAAACCAGGCCCCCCCCCGAAACCCCCCAACCCCCCAACCCTAAGCGTGTGATGTATTCATGTACAAAAAGAGTACCCAACAGGACAAAAAGTAAGAAGGAAAAAAGGAAGAAGGAAAAGAGTTCAATCGCCTATCATCATTATAAAATTAAATTAAATTATCAGGAGCTTATTTCTATCAATATTCCGGAATGTTCTTTTATATTATACATATATGGTCTTTAAACCCAAAGCGACCTTCAATTATTGCCTCTTAAATCATATATCCCTCCTCTAATCAATTGAATATATAGAGTTGTCTCTATAACAATCCGTAATTATAAAATGTCCGCCATTTCTCGTCGTGTTTGTGCCAAGACCCGCTGATCCAGCAACCACCCGCAGTTTTTATTTAACCTCACCTCAAAATCCCCCATCCCAAGGCATCCATTATTACCTCTAACAACTCTCCATCGCCGCTGGCCTCATAACTAAATACTCCAGTTGCTATATCCACCCCATACTCCAATTGAATTTGATCTGCTTCTCATAACCTACTGTTTCACGGTAACTGGCCCCCGGGGTTCCCAAGCCAACCTGGCCTCTCTACTTAACCCCAGTCCGCCAAAAAACAGAATTTTGTTCGGGTTCAACCTCACTACTCTCACTCACCTTTTATAGCCACCACCAACTTCGCCTCCGCCGTCCCCCCCGCAAAAGCTCTATGCTTCACACACCGATCAACTTCTAAGCTCCCCCCTCCCTCTCCAACCTCTCCACCTCTCTCTCCGCCGTTTGCTCATTCGACACAAACAACCTAACCCGCCCTTGCCCTCGACCCTCTCTCTCCCATGGCTTCTGCCGGTGGTCTGACACGCCGTCGCGGAGGCGCTCGTTCCAACACAGACGATATCAACAGTAACAATGACGGCAGCCGAGTCGCCTCCCCCTCCCCCTTAAACGGGTCCGCTACCTTCGACAGTCGCGTGCCGGAGACATCCTTCACCTCCAGCGGCGAAAATGGTGGGCATAAAATCGCGTTCGATCCCCGCGATATCAGCGAGAATGATGAGAGGAATAAACAGCCCAAACTTACGTTGATGGAGGAGGTGCTGTTGATGGGGTTGAAGGATAAACAGGTATGTGTGTCAGATATAATTTGGATTATTGGCGACATTCGCGATATGTCTCAGGGCTCTTGATGCCTTCACGATGGTGCCCTGGAAACTGACTGTGGAACTTGCTATCATGCTTCTTCGTATGATCTACCTAGGGATACCTCTCTTTCTGGAACGAAAATATATCATACGCTCTACGAGGATGTATTGTTATCGAATTAGCTTTCCGCGGCCGCATCAGCATGCAGAAGGATTCATCGAGACGACGCTTCCCCCTTGCCGACCGGGTAATCGAGGTTATCGACGACACGTTAACTGGAGAGGTCTTGCTGGACGAGACATTGAAAATGATGAAGTCGAGCGAAAAGATGAGCGTTAGCTCTTGGATTGATCTGCTGAGCGGTAGGTCATATATATATTCCATACGGGAATGCGTCCTATGAAGACTAATCGGCATTTCAAACAGGCGAAACATGGAATCTTATGAAAATCGGCTACCAACTGAAGCAAGTCAGAGAACGGCTGGCAAAGGGCTTAGTAGACAAGGGCATTCTCCGCACGGAGAAACGCAACTTCCTCCTCTTCGACATGGCCACCCACCCCGTTGCAGATACCGGTGCCAAGGACGAAATCCACAAACGAGTCCGCAACGTCTGCAGTAGTCGTACCGTCATCCTTACCCCGAATCAGTTCCTGCCTGAGGATATCGAATTTAGATACCTGCGCACTATCGCGATGGTCTGTGCGGCTTATGCGGCCAATGTCCTTGAAAACGCACTAGTGACCATGGGCCACGAGGCTCGGGAGAGGGCTTTTGCACAGGTGGATGAGCTGTTGTCTGAATATTCGCAATGGCCGTTTGCGCGGCGGACGGGCGGTGCGCAGGGGATTGGGGCGAATCTGGCACAAGAGGTCAATGGAGAGGTGGAGAAGGCGAAGGATAAGGAGCTTCAACTGGAGGTAAGTTTCGTTCTTTTTTCGGGGGGGTTTTTTTTTTCGTCTTGCAATTTCCATCTAGTTATTTATTATGGCTAGATGTTCGAAGGACTAACTTGACAATTCGATATAGGTGGTAGCAGCGTGTTTGAACGTATTTACTCGTCTGGATTCCCTTCTATGAGCGACGCGACCATTTTGTTTACCCGTTATTTTTTCTCACCTACATATTCGATAATGTGTCACCATCCTTTTCGCCCACTATCCATCCATCCATCCATCCATCCATCCATAAACAGCCATGTCTACGCCAGCTACCCGCGCCATCTCTCTTTCTATCTCTATCACTCTCTCTCCACTGTCCCATCCTCTTCTACATCGGTTTCCACGCTCACGCCGTTTCATATTTCTGCCTTATATGATGAAAGGGGGGGGGGGGGGGCAAAGAAATAACGAAAATTGTAAAAAGGACTAAATATTTTTCCATCGAAATGAAAAACCTTCTTGTCTGGATCTTCCTCAATCATGTTTTTCTTAAGCTTTCTTTTTACTTTTTCACTTTCCATTTCAATTTTTTATTATTATTTGTTTTTACTTCGTCGCGCATGATCACCCCATTTCGATACCGGACTCCTTTTGTTCTTCTTTTCTTTTTTTTAATATTGTTTGTTCCTATTACCCGATTCCTTTTCTCTTTCCTCCTTGCTGACCCCTTTTTCGCAAATGCGTCTTTATCCCGGCCCCCCACCTCCCACCTTTTCCATACTTCTTACCTAGACGAAATGTCAGATGTCGCTTTACACTCCAAGCGGGTTTTCTGGAAGGGAGGGAAATGACCTATCTATGTACGAAAATTTAAATGGGACTGGAATCTGGGAGGAATTGAATGAATAGGTTGTATCTGAAGCGGCTTCTTGTTTTCCTTTTTCTTTTTATGTTTGTTTATTTGTTCCTTTTCTCCCTGCTATCGTCCCTTCTGTTATAATCTATCTTTTTCATTCCATTCTATTTCATTTTAAGTATTTATCCCCTTTTTTTATATTATTATTATCATTATTAACACGCTGCTGTCTGCGCGGTACAATCCCTAGCTCTATTCATCCCATGCAGGTAGAAGATTATGATGATATTGCTCATGCATTGCTAAGGCTTTTTTACTCATATACCTACCCACATTCATTGATTCCGTTGATGCCATGCTGGAAGCACCCTACCCTCCCCACCCTGCCCTACCTACCTATGTAGGTACTTAGGTACACCTATCTATCGTAATTATTAACCCTCAAAACCACCTTGCCCCTCACCCTCCCGCTCTCAACCAACTCCATAGCCTCCCGTCCCTGATAAAGCTCCATTTCCCTCTCAACAAACGGCCGCAGCTCCCCCTTTTCCACCAACAACGCAATCTTCTCCAACTGCTCCCCATCCGGCCTGACAATGAAAAATCGACTCGTCAGCCCCCTCTTTGCAATCGCATCCCTCACACCCGCCCACTCCGGCTCCCGCTCAGGAACAGGCTGCGCAGCACTAATAACAATCCCCCCGTCCCTGACAACAGCAGCATCATGCGCCTGCATCAGTGTCTCCCCCCCAATACAATCCACCACAAGATCCACAGGCTCCCAGTCCCGTTTCCTAAACGCCTCAGCCAACCCTTCTCTCTCCTTAGTATAATCCAACACCTCATCAACCCCCAACGGGCCCCTAACAAACTCCTCATTCCTTCCCGAACACACCCCACAAACCCAAAACCTCCCCCTCCCGCTCCCCTTCCCCTTCCCCGCCTCCTCACCAAACAACATCTTCGCCCTCAACAATTGGCAAACCATAACACCCACCCCACCACTAGCGTTCAACACAAGAACCCTCTTCACCCTCTCCTTCTCCTTCTCCCACTCCCGCCTCCACTCCTCCTCATCACTATCACCATCACTATACCCAACCCACCCCTTAACCCCCGCCCCCTCAAATATAGCCTGCCACCCCGTCAACCCACTCAACGGCAAACACGCCGCCTCTACCGCACTAACATTCCGCGGCTTAAACGCCAACTCCCCCTCGACCGCCACAGCGACATCCGCCGCCCCGCCATCCCTAGCAAAGGCCAAGAGGCCAATCACCTCATCGCCAACTTTGAATTTGGGACCGGTTATGCTATGTGTGTCTGTCTGTGGTGTGGAGAGGATTATGCCGCTTATGTCGTGGCCGGGGATGCGTTTGAGGATCTCGTCTGGCTGCCGGGAGGAGGAGGAGGAGGAGGAATGGGTTTGGTTGTGTTGGGGTGGGGGCGAGAGGGTTTCTGCCCACCCGAGCTCGCCGCGGCAGAGGGCTGTTGTTTGGATTTTTAGGAGGTATTGGGATTCGGTGGGGGTTGGGGTGGGGTGGTTTGGGGTGTATAGGAGAGTGGAGGGTGGGGGAGGGTTTGTAGTTGTGTAGGGGTGTGAGGGGGGTAGGGGGACGTATAGGGCGGGGATGCTGGAGGGGATGTTTTCTTGTTCGGCTAGGACGGTGGTGTGTGTTCGTGGCGTTTGGTCCATTGTGGTTGCGCAGGAGGTGGGAGAATCGGAGAATCGGAGGGCGGAGGGTGGAGGGCGGAGATATTGGTTTATTGGGGGTGGGGTTTGAATGGTTTGGTAATTGGATGGATGATTGGATTGGTGATTGAGGAACGGGAGGCGAGATGTTGTTTATATTTTACTATTATGTATGTAGTTATTAAATTTCAATGAAGGGTTGAGTTTGATCGAGTGGAGAGTTGTGTGATTCATGAGAGCGGAGGAGAGAGATAGATATAGATAGTATATAGATAAACGATAAGGCTACCTATGTATTGTATCGCATCAACAATCCTCCCTCTCAATTAAGTGGATTCATATATATATATATATATATATGTGAAGGAAGAGGCAAATGCTGGAGAGATATATTTACTGGATGATGAAAGTTGAAGCTGAAGTTGAAGCTGGTGGAAATTCGGGGAGTTTACTCTGACGTCAGTGCCTTTTTATGTTATTTAAGTTAAGCAGCCAAGAAGCCAAAAAAAAGGATATATTTTTGTCAGACTGCAGACGGCCGATTTTACGGATTTATTTACTTCTGCATATTTCTGACGGAATCTACTATCTATCTTTGCTGTTGTTGTGGAGGCTTTTTATTTGCTTCTTCTTAGTTTTATTCTCACAGATAATAACCGTTTAAATACTACTACTCCCCTTGCTTCAATGAAAAAAATAGTCTGAGCACGGGCGGTAATGATGATCATCACGCTCACGGAAACGATCCCGTTAGTGAAAGCGAGTTCCTTGTCAATTAGTAAAAATCGAAATCGAGAAAAAAAAAATCCTTCTCGGAAATAAAAAGCTGCAATCCGTTGAAATATATATATGAAATCTCGACTCGTAACAATTGGGGGGTATATAGGACATGGATAGAAACGTCAAAATAAAATGATGGAAAAGAAAAGAAGATAACAAAGAAAATGAAACAAGAAAGGGCAAATACAATGGTGGAATGGAACGATGAAGCAAAACATGAGATGAGAAGAAGGGAAGGGAAGGGGGGGTGGTGGAAAGGGGCGGAAAAAGAAATCGAGTGAAACGCCGTCATCATAAAAAGATTGCCTCCCAATCCCAATCCCAACGGCAATAAATCAGTCAATCAGTAAACCAGCAAACGAGGCAGGATCCGAAAAAAGGGAAAAGAAGCAAAAGAAAACAAAATAAAAAAGTCTAACGACCCACTCCATTACTCCTCCCGCCGCAACAGATCAACCTCCCGATAAAGGTGCTCAGCATCGTCAAAAACCCTCCACACATCATCAGGCACGCCCTCAAACGCCTTAAGAAAGCGCTTCTCCTTATTCTTATCCTCCATATTCGCCACGTCAGCGACTCTCCGGATGTAAATGGCGCGCACCCACTGCTTATGCTTGCGATATACCTCCGCATACGCCTCCGGGTCGCTCTGGGTCGAGTCGCCGATGCAGATGATCTTCCGCTTCGGGAACCAGCGGTACAGCTTCTCCATGCGATCTACTTTATACGCCTGTGTCCCCTTCGTGAAGGATTTGAGGAGCCCGCTCAGGTCCATCCAGGAGTTGTCGCGCAGGATGAGCGTGCCTGGGGGGTATTCTTGGCGGAGGAAAGATCGGAGGAAAGGGTAGAGATTGTATGGCGAGGCGGAGAGGTAGAACCATGTTGGTTCGAGTTCTTTGTCGATGTGGGCGTAGAGGCGGGGCATGCCGGCGATGGAGCGTGGCTCCTCAACAAATGTGGTGCGAAGGATGCCGACAGCGTCATTGGTCTGAGTGTATTTGATGGTGTCGTCCACATCTGAGATCATCAGCCAGCCCGTGGGGGATGCGAACTCGGTATCCATCGATACGTTATGGGTCCAGTGTCTTAATGAGGGGCGGATGAGGGTTCCATCTGGGATGTCTGACCCGCCTATCCGGGCTGTCTGTGAGATGATACCGTTGCTGTTCGACGGATTTAGCTTGCGCTTGACGATATTGTGGCGCGTAATTGGTATATCCAGGCTTATGGAACGGCCTGGGGCGATGGAGTCGACGAACGGCTGCACACGTTCAGCCATGCGATCGCGAACCTTTTGGTTATTCAAACCAAAGTCCCCATCCAGTCCGATCGCATCTGCAATAGTTGCCACGAACTTGCCAACTTCCTCGCGGCCACGCTTGACGAAGATGCATGCGACTATCTCAACCTGCCATGACTGGGTTTTGCTGTGGAATCTGGCGCCAGGTGCTCGGTAGGCGGTGTTGTCGAGGAGCCATACTCTGTGCTGTTCCGGGTTCGCAGGGTGGACTAGGGGGTTTCCTTTCCCTAGCAACGATGCGACGATTTCTAGGAAAGGTGTCAAATGCAGAGAAGGGCGGGCGGAGAGGGTATTCTCGACACGATCGAAGTCGCCTTTGGACCGAGTTTGCTGTTCTTGCGGTGTTTCATGGGTACGTTGCGCCTGAGTAGGAAGCATGGTTAAAAGCAGGGGAGGTGGAGAGGAGATATATCTCAAGATCTTAGTTAGTTGAAGTTATGTATACGATACTTCAGTAACTAACAGGTATTGGATCAAGTATTGAGCACAGAATAGGAAGATAGTAGTAGTTAATAAGTTAGTAGGCGCATCATGAAAACACAGGCAGATAAGACAAGTTAAGCAGAAAGAGAAAGGAAACAAGAACACGAGGACATGTTGAAAAAAGAGTCCAACATGTTAGGTATTTATGGCGGCAAGGCAACAAGCAGGGAGGGAGAGGCATGTGAGGTATGTCCCCCAACCGCAAGCTCTGACTCTCCGCAATAATCAGGGGGGAAGGGAAGGGAAGGGGATCACCGAAAGTGATCATCTTCAAGTTTCAACAAAGCGGACTCTCTTGGCTGGCAGTGAAGCGGCGCCAACTGATAGGCCATCTGGCGGTGACAGGATAATTTTAGCTGAGGCAGATCATAGGGCTTGTTTGTCTGTCCCTGTCCCCCCCCCCCCCCCAAACCAAACCAACCCAAACCCGATGCGATGAGATGAGATGAGATGAGATGAGATGAGATGAGATGAGATGAGATGGGATGAGATGGGAGATGGCGGCTATTCTTAGCAACATAATCCGTACAGCAGTAAGTAAGCCTACAATTATCATCATCATCATCATCATCATCATCTCTCTACTCTTGTCGTCTGCCTGTTTGCTGTCACTTGGCCAGGTCAGGAGATGGTTTACGGTTAGTTGGTTAGTTGGTTAGTTTCTTGTTGCGCAGGAAGAAGCCTTGGAAGATCTTAAATAAAGCGAACTTATTTTTACTTCCACCTGATGAATGGCTATTCCCACGCCATCTCCAACATGCTGAAACAAGAATAACATCTGGATTCCCCGTTCTCTCATGCTATCTCATGCTATCTCATGCCTGGTAGCTACTGTTCTAAATATGTAGTTATATCCCCAAAGCACCCTATTTTCACCTTCCTTGCTCAGTCCACCACCTAAGATGACAGACGCCAGGAATATATATAGACATAATATATACCGGGCGGGAAACCCTACTCTCCTTCATCGATTACCATGATACACATTTCTAAGAATACCAGCTAACCCTTGACATTGGCCATGTCAATAGCAGTGCCAGGAATTGGCTACCTGGCCTGGGCAGATGCTATAAGAAAACCTTCCAACAGAACTCAAGGATCTCTTCACCAGGGAGATTATCACATATGGCCTATTCGTGAGGGAGTATGTGCCCGGCTCACCCGTCCACTGGTTTCTTTGAATAAAAACCTAAAGTATTTTACTGTTACTGCAGGACACGAAAGAGCTACTTGAACCGTACTTGAAACCTGACCCATCTCAAAGTTTGAGGTTTCATGCTCCTCTAGACTCTCCACAGGCTGGCAACATGAAGCTGTTACCCGGCGATTCAAGGATTAGACCAGGAAAGGAGAAAATGCCATGGCGCAATCCCGCGAGCACGATAAGCCAAATAGGTATGCTCCAAGATGGATTCTTTCTCTTTAGCAATCATACTTCTACGCGGAATGGCTAAGCGCCGCCCATGATTTATCCCTATTGCTCGTGCTGCCGAGCTTCATATCAAAAATGCGGAGACCCAGCGTGCTGGGTTGTATGTATTTCTCAGACGACGTTGCTTCTTGGTGCTCTGAGCCTTTCTACCAACATTATACCTAATAGATACCGGAAGATGGGTTTCCGCTGAGTTATATATACCTATCCCGCCCATATCAGCAGCAATTAGAAGGGACAAGCAAGCAGAAAGTTCGGTAAAACCCCAACATCAATACCCCCGCAAGCTGCAGTGGCAACGGGAAACCGATTAAAATACACCAGTCTGGGGCTTTAGCAAGCGAAGAGCCTCTTAATCACACCTTCCACCAAGAACAGAACATGTATTTTATTTCTTGTTGCGTCTTTCTCGAACTTCCATGAGCCTCTCTCCTCTAACTACTACGGTGGTTAGTTTTCCACCAAGGACAGAAACAGCGGCTATATATAATGGATGAAGTGCTTGGAATTCTGGTTGGGCATTCCGTAATTTATTGCCGTCGTCTTACACGATTGGGAAATGAGAATGAATAAATTCCTGGATGATATCACTATCAGAGGAATGATTCTAAATATAGTTGCTGATAGGCGCCGAGCAGACTTTTTCTGGGGTAGAACTTCCTAGGTAATTTAAGCGCCGGAACTTCCAAGGGTAACTTAACTGTCAAAGCTAACCTTGGAATCCTCCAGGGCTAACTCTGCCTAACCTAGTGCGGCTTAGTCAGGCTCCAACACACCTGCAGGCTCCTGCCCGCGGCCTCACTTCATTTACCTAGGTATATATTGGGGGTTATAGATACACTGCGGGGAGATATTGAGTGCGGGATGCTATGAGCCTGTTGCATTTCATTAACTTGCTACCCCAGCTAAAAAACCCCTAGCATGGCTGACCCCTCAAACCGCAAACTGGTGCAAACCGTACTCAACCTCCACCCGGAGCGGAGAAAGGATCTAGGAGGCTCCCACTCCCCATATTTTGTCCGCCAACACTCAAACGATGATACAATAACCAGCGTTTCGCAGGATGACTCCCAAGACAGAATGGAAGATATAAAGCCCACTCCATCCCCGTTGCAGTCTCAGTCTCAGGAATCATCCACAGATTCCAGCTACGAAGTCAATCTAGAGCGCAAACGCGCAATCCAAGCCCGTCGTAAAACCCTCTCCTACATAGCTGCTGAAACTACCGCTTTACTTCCCAACATTCTCGTCACAGCACCTCACGCACCTCCAAAGGGATACCTGTACGCGCCTCCAAACCCGCCCCGCCTCACCCATCGATTCTGCCCAGGTCTCCCGCCCACCGCAATCCGCATCCACGACGCGGACACCTTCGACACAGCCATTGGCCTAGCGGAATGCGCAAAGTACATCACCATCCAGGACAAGAAGCCTGTGTGCGTCCTGAACATGGCCAATGCACACAATGCAGGTGGCGGCTGGAAGCGCGGGGCGCTGGCGCAGGAAGAAGCGCTCTGTTATCGAAGCAGTCTCAGCTTCTCGTTGAAGCTGCGCTACTATCCGATTCCGGAGATGGGCGCAATTTACTCCCCGACGGTACTGGTTATTCGAGCAAATATGAATGCAGGCAAGCATAAGCTGCTCGATCTATCGCAGCCGGACAAGCTGCCTGTGGTCAGTGTGGTTAGCGTGGCAGCGCTCTGTGTGCCGGAAGTTAGGACTAGGGAGGTGCCAGGGCTGGGGATTAGGCCGGTTTATAAAGATCCTGCCGATAGGGAAATTATGAAGGAAAAGATGCGGGTGGTTTTGCGGACTGCGGCGGTCAATCAACATCGGCGGTTGGTGTTGGGGGCTCTGGGTTGTGGGGCGTTTGAGAATCCGAAGGAGGAAGTGGCGGATTGTTGGGGTGAGGTCTTTCAGGAGCGGGAATTCAGCGGTGGGTGGTGGGAAAGTATCATATTTGCTGTTATGGATGATCGGGATGAGGGGGAAGATGGGGATGGGAATTTTGGGGTGTTCTATCGAAGACTAAATGGGGTGCTCGTTTAAGGATTAATATATATATATATCTAGATACCCTTGATTCATCGCGAAGAATTGTTTGCTCATTCCTTTATATAATGGGCCGTCTTCTTTTTTTATTTATCGACGACTGACGGAACAAAGGAAAGCTTTGTCAATATATATATATATATATATGTATGGGGAGAGTCAGAGATACGCAATCAAAAACTGGTGAAATAATAAGGATATATCTCATGAATAATGAAATAACGAAACCGGCTAACGCCTCACTTATTTGCTTAGTGGTTTATCAAGCTGTGACTGAAACCCCCTTAATCATTTTCTGGAACGTAAGGATCTCCCATGCTTTGGGACGGTGGGTGTTTCCGTTTGAGGAGCGACTTTCTGCTTCCGGCTGTTCGCTTGCTTTTCACTTTTTACCGTCGGTTCGGCTTTTGGCTTCCTAATTGTAGCTCTCTTGGTGGAAGTCCCCTCGTCATCATTCTCCGCGGCTGTGCTTTCCTTCTTTGCAGTATTACCTCTCTTCTTTTTAGGTGGTGGTTCATCGACCTCCGTGGCTACATCATGGGCATCCCCTGCAACTGGGCCTGTCTTCTTCTGTACCGCTGGCACCACAGCACTGGTGCGGCCCCCCACCGTAATGAAAACGACTTTTTCACCATTGGGCAGCTGTTGCGAATGATTCTTCTTCCCCTTGCCCCACCGATATTTGAACAGCCAGTCGGCGGGAAACTGTTCCGAATTCCCCAGGAGATCAACCGAGGTTGAGCATATATAATTGATTGCGGAGTAGAGTTGTTCGATCTGGGCCTCTGGGATGGTATTACAATATTGCTCCGGGTGGATTTTGGCATGGTACAATATTTCGTCCCTAGTAGAAGATTTTGATTAGTTGGCATGCCCCCGATCAGGAAGTTCTATATAGACCGGGACGGGAGCAACTAACCCCATCCAATTGCCAAGTCCACTGATATTGGCCTGATCGAGCAGTAACGCCTTTATAGGTACTTTCTTGCTCGCCAATTTCTTCTTTAACCAATCCAACGTCATGATATCCTTGTCCAAAATGGGATCTGGCCCATTTTCCTTCAGCGGGGTATATTTTCTAATATCGGGCCCAGGGCAATCGATCAACCGCACTCGGCTAAGCCGTCGTGCATCCACAAATGCAGCCTCAGTTTTCGAGACATCATCAACCTGCAGCATAAATTTCCAGAATTTCGGCGGCCACTGTGCCTCCCCATTCTCCGGCGCTGATGTTCGAGAGTAATGCGAATCCACATTCTTTACCTTTAACCATCCAGTCATGCCAAGATGCATAACAGGATGAGGTGGAGAGGACATGATTATCCAGAAATATTTCCCTTGTTGTCCCGAATCCACAATCGTTTTTCCTTCCATGTGTTTTTTGAACTCCGCAGCTGTCGTTCCCACTTTGCCATAGACGATGGGGTCATCTTGGACGTGGACTTTGGTGATCGCTTTGCCCACGAGATACTTGCGAATGTAGTGGACAACTCGCGCCACTTCCGCTAGCTCAGGCATGATTGAAGCAATGTGTGGCAAGGTTTGAGGTGTATCGGATGGTGAGATGTTTGAATGATTTAAAAACGATGAATTCGGATCGAAATGAGTATGCCTTGTTCGTAATAGCTATCAAGTCAAATACCTAGGTAGACATGTGTAGCAGCATATGACAACCAACAATAGCTTAAATTTCGTCCAAATAAAGTACAAAAATCCGAGTGAAGCTTGCCAGAAGGAAATCGATCTGGGAAGACACAGTCACCAGATAATATGAGGAATATCAAAAATGGTATGGCTGCTTGGTGCTCGTATTTATTTTATGTCCGGTAGGCAGATGCCCTTGTTCGATAGATAGCGCACCAAGGTCAAAGCTAGCAGAGGATTAGTCATCAGGAGAATGTCGAATTAATCGCAGCCTGGGTTATCCGGAATGGCAAAATCCTGGAGTATTCGGATTCGAGACATTTTCCTGTGAATCCAACCTTTTGATTGACTTCGCCGTGTATAGATGTTGCCAGAAGAATTTTTGTTGTCTTTGTTGAACGCGTTCTCATTAAACACGCAGTCATGTGACCTGACGTATGGAGCCCTGGAGGAATTCGGCTACAATTCTTGAATAAATCTTTTTAATATATATATATATATATATATATATAACTTCATCAAAAAAAAAAGCAATTCAAGTAAATACATACCATTTTTATTAATACATGATTTTATTGTTGTCCTTTTGGCTCATAACAATTCTTGGGGGTATTTATTTTGGACGGAACCCAACTTCAATGATATCAACGATATATAACACACTCTATTAATTCATAGCTATCAAGACAGCTTCTCGTGCAGATTGAGCTGTCCAAACAGCTTCATGCAGGATTGGTTTTGGGCTAAGGTGTCTCCCTCAGTCAACCAGCCGTCGCCGCCGGCCAACAGGGAAATGTCCCGGCCCCTTCCTCAGCCAACTCTGACTCCGCAATTCTGTTTTAACGAGCGAGCTCTTAGAGGTACTTAAATACTGCCTGCCTTTTTCTCCACATCCCGAACACAACCAGAAATATAAAAATAAAACAAAACTAACTGGGTATATTCTTTCTTTACCTGCATGATCCCAGACTTCCTTCGCATCTCACGATCTACAGTAGACGACTCCATCACGCAGAATCTAAATGCCCTCCTTACCCCAGCACAGAAAGGGTTTGACCCTTCTATGACAACAACTCGACAGACAGATTATGGAATGAAACGCCAAATAGAGCCGGAGAAATGCCGCTCGTTTCAGGAAAACGTCCTCTTCCCCTCATGGCAGAATCGGTCCGATGTCCTGAATTATTGCGCTGGGGTGGCGACGAGTCCTGACCCAGACGACCCAGATCTTTTACTGCGCCAGGGAGAATCAGCAAAGGATAGGGAAAGGGTGGTTGATGAGCGATTAGATCCGTATTCGGCTAGATTTTTCCCGCGGGAAGCGAGGACTGAATCCCTAGCTATGCTACTAAGAAATGAGAGGGGGGTTGAACGAATTATACGATCGAGGACTTGGGGTTTGGTTACGGAGCGGTGTGGCGATACATCTGTAAGATGGGAGGATGCATTGGATCGCTGGCGGGAGGAACAGGATCGGAAATGATGACGGGCTTCATCCTATTTAAGCTCTTTTATTCGCGCGAAACAAACGCCCAGTTCTGTTGCTTGGTTTGGTGACGACGACGCTGCAAGGCTGCCTTGGATCTAGTGGTTGTTTTGGCCTCCGAAAGGGCGGTTGAAAGGTACGAATAAAGGAAGTTATAGGTTCTACCTGCACGAAGTGGAATAGAGATGATGAGAAATGTATTGTACTTGTACAAAAAGAATTTCACCCAATGCAGGGTGAGATTTATATAAATTAGGTTATTTTATACCTTCTCACTCAGCGCTCTTCCGATTGAGATAAAATAGTCTTGATATTAGAAAAAGAAACCATTTTTGCACTTATAATTATCAACGAAGCTTAATGATCAGAAATATGCAAAATGCAGCCGGAGAGTTCAACTGTCCTTATTTCTCTGTAGAGATGAAACTGTCATATTCAGTGTAAAATATCATTTTCATACTTCCTGAACAAATTCCTACTGGTACATGTACATGTACATGTACGTACATAGTGCTGAATTACTGGCCCCCTTTCTCTGATCCTCTTTCTTCGCATTCTTCGTCCGTTGACACAGTTACTGATTGACTTGAGCAGGTAAACAAGCCCCCTTCAGTGCCGACTTGAAGCCATCCATGTTTGTCTCTCATCTTCTTGAGGCTGTATCGGCTGCTGGAGCTCGTAGACAGTGACCATCTCGTAGGCGAAGTCGTAGCCGCCCCAGTCTTTGTTGTGTCTACTGTTGAATTTAGCATTGTGGACTCCCTTTTTCAGGAGTTGATATCAATCAGTAATAATAATAATAATACAACAATACATGCAAACACGGCATCTCAACTTTTTCTGTAACCCGGTATTACCATACGACGCTGTAGGTAATATATCGCCGGCAGTCAGCCATTCCACGTGACCGGTATGCCGGCTACTATCGGCCATTATGTATCAACCACAGCCGAAAGACTCGGCGAAAAGAAGAAATGTTATAGAGACTTCTCCCTGCCTTAAAGAGGCCAGCGTCAGCGTCCTCTCAATTGACACTTTTTCCCTCCTATATACAATCTGAGATATGATGCCTCTACGCTGCAGAGGGTCTTTTGCCCAAGCTCTTCTTCCAAGTAGCTCTCCCGCTCGCCTTGTGCCAACTGTTTCTCGTATCCCCAGCTATTCTCACCGCCGGAGATTTCATGTTTCCCCCGCATCATGCGCAATCAGGTCTCAGCTTCTGAAGGATGTCGGTGAAGGTACGGTCTTCCCTTTGATATATGATGTCGGGACAAAAGAAACATGTGCTAACCTATGGCTCATATAGGAATCACCGAGGTCCAGATCATACAATGGTACGTGAAGGAGGGCGCGAAGATTGAGGAATGGAAACCATTATGCCAATATCAGTCCGACAAAGCAGTCGACGATGTGCGTGTTCCTGACCTTGGCCTATTTACTGCTAGCAGCCGATCTATGCTAATAAACCTCTTCAGATAACGTCGAGATACGAAGGGGTCATAAAGAAGTTGCACTTCCAGGCAGATGATACTGTGCCAACAGGAATGGTATGGAAACCCAGTCGAATGAATCCATGAGACACACACAGGATGGCTAATATGATTAAAAGGCTTTATGTGATATCGATGTGGACGAATCAAAATATCCCGATGAAAACGCTCCTCCTCCACCAGCTAACGAGCCAACACCCCCGCCAACAGAGCAGGTGGTTGCAGAAACCCCTGGTGTATCTGTGGCTACTGAAGCACGACCAGAACCCGCTGTGCAAGCTACAGCTCCACCATCTAAATTCGCTTCTTTTGCAACCCCGGCTGTCCGTGGCATGTTGAAGGAGCTGAATGTGGATATTCTAAACGTATCCGGAACTGGCAAGGACGGAAGAGTTATGAAGGAAGACGTCCTCCGATACGTTGCGGAGCGCGACGCTGCACCAACCCCAGCAGCACCATCAGCATCCCAACTTACACAACCTGTGTTAGGCATTAGCACCCCACAAACCGAAACCACAACCCCATTGACTCCAATTCAGTCCCAAATGTTCAAGGTCATGACCCGATCCTTGACCATTCCTCACTTCCTCTACGCCGATGAGCTCAACATCGGGTCTCTATCCTCCATTCGCAAGAAACTCGCAACACACCCAACCCAGCCGCTGAAACTCTCCTACCTTCCCTTCATCATCAAAGCTGTCTCCCTCTCCCTAAACGCGTTCCCCCTTCTAAACGCAAGAGTGGACACGACCACCAACCCCAACAAGCCTGCCGTAGTCATGCGCTCAAACCACAACATTGGCGTGGCCATGGACACCCCAACAGGCCTTCTGGTACCTAATATCAAAAACGTCCAGGCTCGCTCCATCCTCGATATTGCCGCAGAACTCATCCGTCTTAGCGAAGTGGCGCGTGCGGGCAAATTGACCCCCGCAGACCTGAGCGGTGGAACCATCACAGTGTCCAACATTGGCAATATTGGAGGCACCTACGTTGGCCCAGTCATTGTGCCGAGCGAGGTCGCTATTCTTGGTGTCGGAAGGGCGAAAACCGTCCCTGTCTTCGACGAGGCTGGTAATGTGGTTAAGGGCGAGAAGGTGAACTTTAGCTGGAGTGCGGATCATAGAGTTGTGGATGGGGCGACGATGGCGAGGATGGCGGAGAAGGTTAGGTTGTATCTGGAGGAGCCTGAGTCGATGATGTTGGCGCTTAGATAGGGTCTTTGATATATATAGATTATTATTATGAGCATATCCCTGTCATTGCTAGGAGGGAAAGTGGGTGTGGCCTTTTGTTTTTTCTGCCGTTTTGTTCCACTTCCTTTGGCTTTCCTTTTCTAATGGATAGATATATTGTCGGACCCTCTGGTCACGTGACCTAGTTTTCCATCATATAGCTGTCTTGCTAGCTAGCTCTCTTTATTCAATCAAGCTTGTCATCTTCTGTCAGATTATGAGATCTGTTTTACACTGAATTGCAGTCAATTCAGATGATTTCTTATTAAAAAGAGAGATATCTTGCTTTATTCAATACAGAATTATCTTATTTATGAAAAAGAGTCACTATTTTGATATTATTTTAAATTCTTCAGTGTTATTTGAAATTTTTCATCTCTACTCACTTAGCTTGATGACTTTTTTAATATATGAAAAATCTACATCTAATTAATAAAATATACTAGAGAAATCTGATTTGATAAGAAATCTACTGAATTAAACTCTATTTTAAAGAGAAAAGCAATATATTACTTTAATTAATAAGAATAAAGAGATGATAGATTCATCTGATTCTTATTATATAATAAGATTGTGTTCTTAATATATAAGCTCTTCTAACTTAGTGAAGTTATTATCTTATTCTTCTATATCTATAGTCTGAGAATGTTTCTCTGAAGTATTTAAAAGCTCTGTTAATAATTCTATTAATTATCTGAACACACTGAAGCAGAGCTATAATAGTCTCACTATAGCTCTCTTCACTATTAAATCTGTTAAGAAAAAATAATAAGTTTTATTCTCTGATAAGCTGAAGATAGATCTGAATATCATTGAAGATAAATATAATCTTGTCTGCTATTTAGCTGATTGAAACTTACAGAAGTTGAAGTTTATAATATAAAAAGAATATTATAAGATTTTAGAGCTGTAGTTTTAACTAGTATAACTGCAGATTTTCAATCTGAATATACTCTCTCTTTAACTCTCTCTATCAGTACTCTGAGATACTGTATAAAACCTTAATATAGAAAGTATTCTTAATTATATTCTATATAACTCTGATAACTGTGCTGAGAAGATAATCACTCAGTTCAGATAAAATATTAAAAATATTAATAAACTGAATACTCTCACTGACACTGTCAACTATATTATATAAAAAGCTACTATAAAGATGAAGATAATTAATACTCAGTACTGAGTTATTATAGATAAAAGACAGTATAAGAATTCTCTGAGAAGCTCTGAATGAGCACTCTTTTAAAATACTAAGAATAGATAACTATATATTTTCATATCAAATTCTCTCAGTGCTACTGTGAGAACTTATATTATATAAGAGAATAATAATTATATAGTATACACTCTTTGAAATATTCTAGAGAATGAGTATTCTATTTTAAAAATACAGTAATACTGTAAGACAGCAGTGAAATTTATAGCTCTAGCTAAAATATAGATAAATAATATCTATCTATTTTTTAAAAAGTTTTATATCTCTATTATAAAATTGAAGATGCTTGATATTAAGCTTCTGAACTCTATTATATTTAATATCTTCTATTCTACTCTCTCTAATATATGATGAAATTATACTCAGTGTAAGATTGAAGAATTTCAAATCTTGAAGTTTACTGCTATGACATTGAATGTTAATTCTTTAATAAAAGAGATATATATTTATTTGAATTCTCTCAAGATAAAGAATAAGAAGTCTTAACTACTGACT
>PDND01000127.1:0-84963 GCA_002572855.1 [Emmonsia] crescens | reverse complement strand
TGAACATGCAGATAATATATAGCAGCAAGCAGCAAGCAGCAAGCAATCGTGGTTAATTATATACCTAAATTGCCGTTCCAACCACGCCTGGCCCAATCCAATGAGTAGTGCGGTAGTTTACTTGTAAAACGGAACCTAGGATCCGCTGTCGTAGGCGCATCTGAGGGTTTCCCCCGGTAGCTGGCTTTCTTTCTTTCTTTCTTTCTTTCTTTCTTTCTTTCTTTCTTTTTCTCTTTTCATCTTGATCTTTCCCCTTCTCCTTCTTCTTCTTCTCTCCGCTCTCCCGTCTCTTGGTTAGTTGCCGATTGATTCCCCAGAAACCTTTGTTTGTTTGGGGGTTAAATATAGCTTGGTTGAGGCGCTTCGAGAAGGGGAAAGGAGGCAAAAATTTGGAATCAAATACCTTCTACTCCCTCCACCCCCTCCACCCATTTCAATCTGTACAACAATTCTCTCGTTTCCTGTTTCTTCTCCCTATCTTCTTCCATTTTATTATTTAAATTTATTTTTTAACATTCTGTCTTCTCTCGATCATCTTGGCTCCCGAAATTCGAAATTCGAAATTCGAAAAAATATCCCTATATTATACGGATGATCCCGTTGTTTCTTCCCCAGCCATTCTTCTTCCCAAAAGTTCTGTGAACTCATTTCGGAGAAGAAGAGGGAAGGAGAAAAAGAAGAAGCAGAAGCAAAAAGACTCCATCTGTGTGAGACCTCGTTCGACAGCCCAGTCGAACGATCGATCCCGAACTGATCCCACCCATCGATCGAGCTGTACCAACAATAAAAACAATCCCCCATACTGTGTAGAACGGCGAACCAAAAAAAGGGAGACAAAAGGGCAATCAATCGCAGAGACAAGACAAGACAAGGCAAGGCAGAAACGGAAAGGGAAAGGGAATGCGACGAACGACGTAGGATATCATTATTCCACGAGACAAGGAAAAGAAAAAGAAAGTTGTGTATGTATGTATGTATCTATGTATGTATGTATTTTTGTTTTGATGACTTGACGAGGACATGCCAATGCAGCCTTGCATCTAGATCTGACCCTAATAAATAGCTTGGGAGACTTGACTTGACTCGAGACGACTCGACTCGACTGCAGAGCGCAGACAGACTGCATCCTGCACCAGCATAACTAAACTGCCTCGTGCCTTGCCGATATATTCATTCTATAGCTTGGACAAACCCGTGTGAGTGAGTTTTAATATTTATTCTCCTTCAACAGCTGGTTTTCATTCTTTCCTTTCTTTTCTTTTCCTAGATAGAATAATAATTCAGTCCATGGCGTGATATGTGTGTGTATGTGACTGGGGGGGGGAGGGGGGGGGGGAAGAAGGGCACCTCAATTACCTCTGCCTCTGCCTCTGCCTGTGTCTGTGTCTGTGTCTGTGTCTGTGTGTTGTTGTCTGTTCTGTCTGTGGTCTAGTCCCGCGTCTAGTTTAGTTAAAAGAGACACACCGCCAACTGGCCCCAACTGGCCCTAACTTTGGCCCTGGGCTGCCCCCTTGTGTTGTTTAGTCATGCTCCACCTCGGTCTTCTCCTCATCACCTCACTCAACCTCCTCAACCTCCAACCTCCATCTCTCTCATCTCTCATTTCTTCAACTCTTTCGCTTCCTCCCCGTCCTCTCTTTTCCTCTCCCTCTTCGCTCCCTTCCCCCCCTACCAATTGCTGTCCTCTGTCTCCCCCAGACAGCTTCCAATTCCCTCGCTCCCATTTTCTGCACTCCTTTTTGTTGCTTTCTTCTCGTCTCTTCTGCCCCCCCCTCTCCCCCCGCCTTCGTTCTGACATGTCCATTCTTCCTGCGTCCTTGTAGCCTGTGCCACCCATCCACCCACACCCACACACACGGATATATATACTACAATGGCCTTCAAGAACGGTCTGAGCGAGCGGCTTGAAGAGCTCCGCTTTTCCTCCCCTCGCTCCCCACCCTCCGACTCGCCCTTCTCCAGCTATCCCTCGCCCACCAGGGGTCAGGCCAGCAACTATATCTCCGCCTTCCAGCCGCCCTCCGATGTGCGCGCAAACCTCCAACGTCGCTTCACCACCGACGCCAGCAAGCTTTCCTCATGGCCCGCCTTCAACAATACTCAGCCCCTGCCTATGCCGGAGTCTCTGGACTTCCTTTCTTCGGTGAGTTGAGTTGTTGAATCGTCGTTGTCGTTCTTCTTCTTCTTCTTCTTCTATACATCTGTTGTTTGGTTATTTGGTTAGGGAGGGGGTGGGGAAAAAGGTGGGGGGTGGGGGAGGGAGAGCCCAATGGCTGGTAGTTGGGGCTGAGAGTGTCGCATGACGTTGGGGCGGGAGGAGGAGGAGGAGGATTGAAAAGTGAATGGAGCCTGTATAGCAGCTATACCGGATATTCTGCGAAATTGGATGGTTTCTTTGCTCAGTTTCGTGTCTGAAATTTTTGTTGAGCTCTGTAAAACGATTGACTGGCTGACTGGCTGACTTACATGGATTTTGCTTCTCGTTACAGGCAACGCAGATTCACAAGTCGCAGTTGGTGAGGACCCCCTTCCCCCTCCCTTTTTCTCTCTTCCATCTTCTCTACACTTATACCTTTTCACCTCACACTTCATCCCCCCCCCTGTTACATCTTACAACACTTCACATCCTCTACCTCTTCCACCTTCATGTCTGACTTGTTTCATCTATTCTTCTGTTCTTGACTTGCCCATTCTCTCCATCAGCTTTCCGATTATTTGCATGTAGCCCTCCTTTATCTGACAATCTTTACAGTTCGAGAAGAAGAAAGCACATATCGAATACATGAGAGAGCAGAGAAAACGATTCGAGGCCGACATGAAGCTCTTAGACCTCCAGCAGGAGAAAGAGCGTCAGGAACTGGACCAGATGGCCAGAGATCTTGCTAATGCCAACTCGAGCTTAGCCGGCGCCGTCAGTGAACCTACAACCCCCCCAGAATATAGAGAGAACGGTTTCCCCACTGTCTTCTCTCGCCCAACTCGTTTTTCAACCTCGAGTGCAACTGCACCTGGTGTTTTCAACCTGTTCAGCCCTTCGCAAGTTGTATCTCCTACTGGTCAGCCCAAGTCAACGATAGCTACCACTTCAAGCCAGGCATCTGCCACACATTCTATGCTGGGCTCTCGCCGGAACTCTGAGGAGGAATATCTTCCAGAACCCTTCCCGTCTTATCGCCAGGGTGCCTCGTATGTATTTTCTACATTCTACCTTTATCAATTAGTTCCCTGCAGCTCTGTGAGCGTCAAACAAAATACTTGAGCCATTAATGGTCCAATTATGTTTTTGCTTGGCCTTCTGGCCCCGTATCTAACCTCACTCTCATGCAACTAACTCACTTCACATTCATCTCTACAAAGCTTTGACTATTCACTCAGTGCTGACTATGTTTATTAGTATCAACAGATACTCCCTGCCCACCTCCAGTTTTGGTTCTCAGACCAATTCTACCACAGCCACAGCCAACGGCAACGGCAACGGCTTTACCAGATCCATTGGACTCAACCCATTCCATCCTGCCAAGTTTGCTTTTGGGGACGACGACGACGAAGATAGGAGGGGCGTAAAGGATGATGATCGTATCCCAACTCCGGACGTGAAGAGTTATCTCAAGTTAACGGATCCTGATGATAAATTCCCCACCTTGATCCGTCGTGACAATAATTCTGGTTTAGTACGTTCTATATCTACAACCTTAGAACTGATAGCCATACTAACTTCTATACAGCTGTCAGCCAATTCTGCTGCTTTGAATTTGGCCAACCCAGAGACTTATGGTCACCGCCATCACGCCTCACTGCCTCACAATTCATTGAACATGCCTCAGCACATGGGGAGCAACCGCGAGCAAATGTCAGCCCCATTCTCACCTGCAAGTGAATCAAATGCCCGCCAATCTCATAGACATTCTCTTGAGCCCGGGTTTTCAATCTATAACACCCAGGGTCTCTATTCCACCACCAATGGATCCCAGTCCCGGCCAGCTTCTCTCCAGATGTCATATTCCACCAATGATATTCCCACTAAGATAAATGGCTATACTGCAGTAACTCCACCAAAGTCCCATGCAGACCATTTTCATTCTCATAGTGCTAGTGTTGGTCAGGTTCCAGCTACTCCTCATAGTGTCCACCCCCCAGCATCTCCACTGTCCCCTGAGCGTGATGATCAGTCCTTTAATCTCCAACCCCTTCAGTCAGTCTTGCAGGCAAACGCCACCCCTTTTGGACCTCAATTGACATCTCCAACCAATGGAATGCCAAATGGCACCTCAGCTATGGGCTCTTTCCCTAATCCTGTCTATGGATACGGCATGCAGCCATTCATTACTAGCCCAATCCAAACCAATGGTCACACTCAAGCATTCCAGCCAAACCCGCCCTATGGCTCCTATATCAATACTACTGCTTATACACCCTACGCTCGTTTCCCAGAAAGCCCTGCGAGAAACCAGGGTCGTCGCAGTGGAGATGGTGAATCTGGCCAATTTTCACGCTTTGGAAATGCTCCATTGGAAACCTACCAAGGCGAGTTATATGGCATGTGTAAAGACCAGTATGGATGTCGCTACTTGCAGAAGAAGCTGGAGGAACAGAATCCAGCACATGTGCAGATGATATTCTTGGAGACACACACCCATGTTGTGGAACTCATGACCGGTTAGTTCTTTCCATTGCCACACAATGCAGCGTTCTCCTTTCTAACCTGTCTTTTTATTTCTTCCTCCAGATCCATTCGGGAACTACCTCTGCCAGAAGCTGCTTGAATACTCCAATGATGAACAACGCACTGCTCTTATCAACAACGCTGCTCCTCAACTTGTTACGATCGCACTGAACCAGCATGGGACTCGGGCTTTGCAGAAGATGATCGAGTTTATCTCCACCCCCGAACAAGTAGGTACCTTTTAAGTCGTCGAGTGTAGCCGGGTGTTGTGCGGTACTGACAGTCCTACAGACTCAAACCGTGATCAACGCGTTACGTGATAAAGTGGTCGATCTCGTCCAAGACTTGAATGGAAACCATGTTATCCAGAAGTGCTTGAATCGTCTCTCTGCAACTGATGCTCAGGTAATACAAATCTTTTTGTCAAGTTTGGGTTTTTTTCGGCCTACTGACACTCGTTTTGCTTAGTTTATCTATGATGCGGTTGGGACAAGCTGTGTGACAGTTGGAACCCATCGCCATGGCTGCTGCGTGTTGCAACGTTGCATTGACCACGCTTCTGGTGACCAGCGAGCTCGTTTGATTGAACAGATTACCAATAACGCATTCACCCTGGTCCAAGATCCGTTTGGTAATTACGTGGTTCAGTATATCTGTGAGCAATTCCGCTACCTCCCTTATCATACAGACTAATCTTCTAACAACATTATAGTGGATCTCAACGAGCCTCATTTTATTGAGCCTATCTGTCGCAGCTTCCGCGGGAACATCCCTGCCTTATCCAAGCAGAAATTCAGCTCGAACGTGATTGAGAAATGCATTAGAACAGCAGACCAGCAATCGCGTTCCGCTCTGGTGGAAGAGATGTTGGTCCCTAGCGAACTCGAGAAAATGCTCCGTGACTCATTTGCGAACTACGTCGTTCAAACTGCCATGGATTTTGCTGATCCCGAATACCGCACTAAATTGATCGAAGCTATCCGCCCGATCCTCCCAGCAATCCGCCAGACACCTCATGGTCGCCGCATTGCCGGAAAGATCCTGAGTGTGGAGAACCAAGGCCGTGTAAGCGGGGGTTCCAGCGGCCAAATTACGCCTAACGATATGACGAACGTGTACCACCAGATTCATCCCTTTCCAAACTCCATCATTACCCAATATCCGCAACAACAGTTTAACAACATCGCTGATAGTATAAATAACAATGCGGCGGTAAACAACAATAACTCATCTTCCGCCGCCTCATCTGCGGGCAATGGCAGTGTTGGCAATACGCCCCCTGCCAACGGCAACATCAACAGCAACGGCAACGGCATCGGCAACGGCAACGGCAGTGAAGACAAAGCACCCACCATCTACAGCCCCATTCCACAACAGGCTACGAACGGGATCAATGCTTTTCCAGTCCAGGGATACCCATTTTTCTCCTGAATCTTACCCGCCCACCCCGCTCCGGGTCTCCGCCGCCTCCTGCCTGTTACCTCCTCTTCTTCACTTCTTGTCTTCTTTTTCCCTCTTTTTGTTCGTTCGCAAATGTACACCAGATTCACGACGACATGAGTCATGAGACCTTTTTTTTTTAACGGCCCAACGAAGCATCTTCGGGGAGGGGAGGGAAAAAAACATCTCTCTTTTTTTTTTTCCTCCAACAAACTGACGCCATTTTTTCAGAACTTTTTATCAGATCTGTAAACGATTTCCATTTTTTGGCATCATCTTCTTTTCGTTTTTTTCTTTCTTTTCGTTTCTTTCTTCTTCAGACACAGACGACAAGACGCAAGACACACAAGACAGACAGCGACACCAGACACAGAACACAGATCATTTTCGACGATACATTTTAACGATTTAGGCGTCTTGGTAACAACAACAACATATCCATCCATCCACACGTCACTGAGCCAAAAGAGTTTTTTATTTATTTATTTCGTACGTCGATCGCGGCGGGACAGGACATATTTTGGCATTTGTGGTGTCCTTTTTCCTTTCTGGATTTCCTACCCGACGCCAAACGAACTTTTACTATTACATTATCCTCCGCCCATACCGCCCCATCCAAGAAAAAAGGAAGAAGTGTGGAACTGTTTTATTATTTTGTCCCAGTTCATATTCAACCTCGAGATTAAAAACGAAACGACGCGACATGACGTGACGTGACGTGCGGCTTCCCCCTTGTTTGCATGCCCATGTCATGCGTGGTATAGTGTTCTGCGCATTTTTCACATGCGATCTGTCTGCTGTTGCTCCTGCTTCTCTTTTACCTCTTTTTCTTTTTTTTTGTGTGTTGCTTTACATTCTTGCTGTTCCCTTGGTATCAAGCACCATTTGTGTTTGTGCTTTGGATAGGGGTGATATGATGGCAATGGCCCCTGTTCCGCATTGGCAGCCGCATCTCATATTCGTCCATTTTCTTTTTGCAATAGTGTGGCATTTCTTTCGTTCTTTTGAAAATCCCATTCATCGATTTGTGTTTGTGCCGCTGAGCCTTTGGCAGCTATTATGCGACAACCAACACAATTATCGTTGGGAATACCCCTTGGACGATACGATAAGAAGGGGTGATGTGATTTGAAAATTCGCAGATGCTTGATGTCACACGCATTATTCCATTTTGCAGGGCCCTTTTGCCCTTTGTTTCCCCCACCCCCCTCCTCTCTTTCAATTTTCAATTTCCTTTTCGATTACCATGTCGTGTGCTTTTCCACCCCTAAACAAACCCTGCGACAGCGCTGGCCTGGCTATCTGGGATCGATGCCAATCGGGAAAGGAGTTGTAAACCGCCTCTGTAGCCTAGCTCGGGCCTAACTGTCCTCTGTATGACAGACAGTGTATTTTTCTTGCTTTTCTTCAACGAAGGGCAGTTGTTTTATTTTTTATCCCCTCCGAATATGTTTCCGCAATCCATTTCAGTTCAGTTCAGTTCATGTATTTGTTCTCGCTAGCTTTGGTTTTAGTACCTTGGTTCCTTTTTTCGTTTTTTTTTCATTTCATTTCATTTTCTTTACCCCCTGTCGAGTTGACTGACCTTGCATGGATGGCCTCCTCCTTCTTTGGCTGGAAGCATTCTGCTCCGTTCTGTCACCTTTCATGCGGGCAACATTCAAATGCCCATGCCCACGCCCATGCCAAAAGCCAATGCCAATCAATGCGAGTGTCAATTCTTCCTCCCTGTCCAATGTTTTCCGTTTTATCCCCTGAAATGTATGTACCATGACTTCTTTATATTCTCCTCCAGCGATTTCCAGTGTTTCAATTTCCATCCCCGTAAATGTTTCCATGTTTCCATTTATGTTCCACCCTTGGTAATTCTATTATGTGTTCCACGTTCCATGTTCCAACGTTTCCCACCTTTTCTTTTTCTTCTCATATTTTCTTAATTCTAGTTTTATTAGCACCATCTTTTTTATTTATCATCATCATCATCACCCATCTAGACTAGATGTACCCATAAATAAAATTAAAATTTTACAATTGAAAAAGAACAACACGTAGAAAATAACAAACCCGCTGATTTTCGTTTTTTTTTATGCACAACCAAAATACCTCGGCGAAGTAGCTGTCGGCAGTGGCGGCAGTGGCGGATAGCGCGCCAAAAAACTCGAGGGGCAATAAAATTGTGCCTGGCGAAATAATGTGGAGTTACGCCACCATGTAATCATCCATCGGGCCTCCTCCAAGCTCGCTGCTTAACCCATGTATCCATGGATGAGCTAAAATCTCCATGCCAATGGTGGCACTTATGTTATTAATCACATATCCCACCAAAGGGAGCCCTCTTTACTAGTAACCATGGATACTTGAGGTCAGCCGAGTCACTGCAACCAATAGCTTTGAAACTATTTATTCGATTCGATCTATAGAGATCTTGAATACTTTAACCTTATTTCTAAAGTTATCTAAATAAACATGGATACCCCCCAGTTGTGGCGATAAGAACCTGGGAGAGTATATTCTAGAGATGGGTCAATCAGCATTATAAAAAAGGGGACAGGGCCCCTCTCACCCCACAATCTAGTTACCAGAACAAGGTTCAATCGTCTCCGCAAACAGAGAATACCAGCGACAAATACGCGCATCGATATACAACAACTTTTACAAAACGTCGGGAAAATACATCACCTGCACATTATGAAGTTCATCCCTGTAGCGCTTGCAGCCCTGTTGGTTGCTCCAATCAGCACCCTCGCCAGCCCTGTCAGCAACAAAGCCAAAGTCGACAGAGTCAACAAAGTCGACAAAGTTGACAAAGTTGACAAAGTTGACAAAGTCTTTGTTGACAGATCCGCCAACTCCACAGTTGACAAAGTCGACAATGCCAAAGCCGAAGTTGGCGGATATTGGGCGGATTGTTCCTCAGAATTCTCATGTCAGAATGACGATGAGTGCCGGATGAGCTATGATTGCTGGTCAAAGGCAGTTGTAAGTACTTGTTATTCTGCTCATTGCTAAAGCTGAGGTTCGCAAAAACTAACCACCGTACTTTTTTTTTAATCAGGGCCATTTGGATAAGAATATCTACTGTGATCGTAGATATCTGTACAACCAGTGCATAGTTTTCACGGTACGTTCGCCGACCCTATAACTAACTATTTGATTGACCAAATTATATTTCAACGAAAAGGGGGGCTAACAAAGCTTTTTTTCATTAAAAACAGAATGGCGGCTCTTAAAAATGTAAATTAATAACAGAAAATTTCTAATATAATAAAAAGAATGGTCATTCATTCAGCTACTTTGTTAAATCTCACCAGTTCAAAAAGGTGATCATTTAAAGTAAGTATTTTATACTACCCTTTGAAGGCCCCGCCCTTCTCCAAGGATTGGGCGGCGGCTCATCCCGCCCTCACGCGAACTAAGGCCTCACAACAGCCCCAGGCAGTAGTTATTATTTTATATATATATATTACCTTTGATGTATGTATTAGTATATAATGATTGTTCATGAGCGGAACCTGGTTAAATAGTTAATGGTTTTGACCAGATTAAATCCAAGTTCACGAATATGTAACAACAATCGAATCGAAGTTTGGCGACACAGTTTCCCAGTACCTTTGTAGCCAAGAGCGCGAGTATTTATGTATTTATATATTTAATATGTACCCAGGTAGTTAACGTAGGCACTTTATATATTAGACAGGGGTGAAGTTGGGGGCTTGTTTGACGCTCGCTAGAAGGCGGCTATATCTATGTAGTTATTTATGAAGGCTATGTAGGTTAGCCGAGCTCTAGATGAACAGACAAAAAATTTTAAAAAATATCTGTAGAGAGAGGCGAGCGCCGGTTACTGCGGCAGTGAGTGTAACCGTACCTGTGGAAAGAATCGATCCACCGAATCCAGAATCAATTTCGAATCTTCCAAGGTGGTTCCAACTTGACCATCACCCGTGGATCACCCCCATTAAAACTATATTATATTTCCCAGGCCCCTGCCCTATTAAACTCTAATTCTAACATAGGTGCCCAGGTGGCGAGAGTGTAGTGTATGTAGCGAGTGTATACATATATATCCATGAAATTGTGGCCCAAATTTTGAGTCACGTTCAACTGCTCTGGTGTGTGATTCTGTACTGAATTCTTCAAATCGTTATACTTTTTAAAGTATTCTGGTTTGGTTTAATTCTAGCAGCTATTATATAACAATCAGTGTGTCACTTGAATGAGATTTCGCTTCTAAGATTATAGAAAAATACCTTGATTGCATGTGGCCGTGATATATAAGTCGATGCCCAGCCCGGGCATGGGGGTGATCAGAGGTTTGCTCTTATCTCCAGGGTTATTTTCGAATGGGCTGCTAAGGTTGTCCTTTTCAGCTCTCAATGTTTAAAGTTTTTCTCACGTCGAGAGGGTTAACGTTACATCTTTAATATCACGAAACATCCGGTTGAGACTTTGAAGCCAAGTTCCATTCAAGCGAGTATACATGGATGCCTCGAATAACCTTACCTTTAACATCCTCGCCGCAACTGCTGAAAACATTCCTCGCATGAGTGGAAAGTAGGTAGGTATAAAATAGAGATCCCCAGGAGACGAAGAATGAAAGAGAAGTCGTAGAAAAAAAGAGTATCTGAAATACTCGAAGAAAAGTCGACCAAACTTCGCTCATTTTTAGCATATTTTCCAGCTTGGGCAAAATAGTATCGCATCTATTGAAGCTCCTGTAAAAATCAACATGAAGCTCCCTCTTGAAGTGCTTGCTGTCCTCTTGGCTGCTCCCATCGGCACCTTCGCCCACCCCCCCGGATATTGGAGGAAGTGTTCCCTAGAATTTAGAGTGCGTCCGTTTGTAACCCCCTTGCTCTCAACACATTATCTCCCTTGGCCATCATCTTATCGGGCCTGAAACTAACGTATCTATTATATTTAGTGTCTTGCTGACTACATGTGCCAGCAGTCTCTAGATTGCTGGCAGCTGGCACTGGTAAGCTAAAGTTTATCTACCTTCACGCAAAGAGAGGGTGAAAAACTAACCGCGAGCTTTCTTAATTTCCTTTCATTAGAATCATGATGAAAATTATATCAAATGTGGTATCGGGGTATGGGAGCCGCAGAGGTGCTGGGTTTACGCGACTTACCCGACTGTAGGTTCGTCGGGGGTAAGTTCACTGACTCTTTCTGTTCAACAATTTCCGATTTGTCGTTTGGAAAATAGGGAATTCTAACAGAGTTCTTTCTATATGACAGCTAAACAAAACCGAAGTAAGCTCACTTGACTTATTTTTGTTCAACAATTTCCGATTCGTCTTATTGTTGTAAAATGGGGGATACTAACAGGGTTCCATGATAAACAGCACAATACAACCGCAACCGCAACCGCAACAGCAACCTTGGAATAAATCGACCGGATTGCCTTTTGATCATATAAATAACCCTAGAACCCCAAAGGGGAAACGATTGTCATCCGGCTAGTTTGGTGTACGATAGGTTAAATCGGATTAAAGAAGTGGAAGTTGCCTAGGTTTCACCACGGCCGTTTCTTAAAAGAGCTTCATCTGCAATTCTTTCTACATAATTCGTAATTGGAACAAAGTCTTGTTGTATGGTATCCCTGATTTTGAAGAATATTTTGAACTCCGCATTGATAGAACACCGGCTTAACTCATGAATTCATGAGAAGACAAACGTATAGGTAAAGGGGGTGTATCATTTGATGGATGTAGTAGCTCTCGTCTGAATGTCGGTAACAGAGGTATCACCAGCAAACGCACCAAACCTGTCCTCCGATATATTTTATTTTCTTGCAGGTGGCTAGAAAACAAGCTTTAGAAGGAAAGAGAGCTGATTTTCATGTTTTCATCCGGATTTATCTCAAGGTAGTAAAACATTGTTGAGAATGGGCTCCTGAACCTTGCATAGTTGGCCCTCTGATTGCTGTAGCTAAGGTAGTGGCACCAGGGATGTCCTGGGTTGGCAATAAATTAGCCCTGCCTTAACAGTGGTAAGATGTATACTGTGTATATGTGGACGTGTGTGTCGAACTCTCTTTAGGAGACTCAAGTTCATGAGGAACAGAGGGCTGTGACAGGATCAGGGATTGATCTCAGTGAAATTCTAGCGGAGATGTAATCGTAGAACGACAAAATATAGGTGTTTTATAAAATAGATGTTGCTTCTCTTTTCTCCTTTTCACTCCAGAAGAACAGTCAACCGTTTTATAATTGGGGTTGGTAGTTGTCACATTTCTTTCGTTTCTCTCTCCCTTTACCTCCCCCTTTTTATATTCTCTGCTCCTCCAGATATCCATCCACTTCGTTGGCTGTAAACGGAGACAGATCGCAGGTTCTTGAGATCGGATTTGCACTTGAGGTCTTTTCGTGATTTTGATTCATTTAAATTAATTGATAACTGACCACACAAGAAATAATCACTGGCCGCCGACAGGGTCATATTTTGACAACAAAGCAGTGAGGACAAAAGTCCCGTTCAGCAGTAGAGAAAGAATAATAGTATGGCAAAATGGAAAGGGGGATGAGATTAGTCAGCTCAGATCTGGGCGGCGGGATATCACATGATCCTGCCTGGTGCTCGGCGCGATCCATATCAAACTCTCATCCAACATCAACAAACATCACAAGGTAATAGTAATAGCTTCGGGGGGTTGCTAATGCACGGTTTATAGAAGAGCAACAGCCTCCTACTTTAGTAATTTTCGCCTTGACTTCGGGAATCTTCATAATGCTATGACTAGAGCGTCCATTCACACGAAACAGTCAAATCGGGGGCGCCAGGAAGCAAATACTTACTGCGACTTCAGGGTAGAGCATACGACGATCAGAGACGGACGGACAGCAAGCAAGCAAGCAAGCATGGGAGGCTTCCCACTTCGCCTACCTGAAGAGCTGGTCATGACCCTCTCACACCAATGGCCATGGAGAGAGCTCCAGATCCGGCAACTTGCGTGCCTGTTAGGTGTTAGTCTCCATCTCAAAAAATATCGAGCCCTAGACTGTATAGCTAACTAGTCTGCCTGTCTATATCATAGCCCGCTCTTCCTTCTCCGCCAGCCATAATAGTCCACGGTCCCCAGGGTTCTGGAAAATCAAGCGTTCTAACCGCGTTGCTAACTGCGTATAACGAACCTACCGCAGCAGATTCACGAAATGGTAGAGACGAAGAATTATATATGAATGCGTATCCAGGGGCAAGGCAAGGTGGTTTACTACCTTACGCGATCGTGAAATGCGCAGAGTGTATTACAGCGCGACATCTACTAGGCAAAATTGTGGCGGTTGTTATATTAGGCGCATGTGCATCAGCTTCTTTTCCAGATGAGGATGCGCGAAGGATTTGGGCGGAAGATACCCGCGCCAAAGCCAGGTGTGACCATATCAGTTCACTACCGGGCGTGCTCAGGGATGTTTTGGATAGCGTGGGGTGTGAAAAATTTGTGCTGGTTATGGATGGTATAGATAGTTTGAGGGAAGGGGGTCAGATGCTTTTGGCTGCGCTGGGGAGATTGGGTGAATTGGTATGTTGGAATAATGCCTTTTTTTTTTACAGAAACTATTTTCTTCTTTCCAAGCCATGGATGATTTTCCTAACACTCGTTGTTAGGTCCCGTCGATATGTGTGGTATTCGTCATGAAAGCTTCCCCACGACCACTTTTGCTACAGGTCGCCGGAATTCCCCATGTCCATTTCCCTCCTTATTCGCGGAACCAAGCGATTTCGATACTTGCGGCCTCCCAGCCGTCTGAATTACCCGGATTACCCCCTGAGACCTCAATGAGAATATATCCTCCTTTCATATCAACCGTCTATGACTCTCTCATTGGACCAACCGCTAGTACTATTCCCGTTTTCCGGTCTGCATGCGAAAAACTATGGCCGCGGTTTGTCGCTCCCATAACCAACAACGAAAAACCTCCGGGATTTAACCCCCGCGCTCAGTGGGATTTTTCTAGACTACTTGTTAGGAATCGAGCTTTATTCCAGCATCAGGGCGAAGAGGTGCTGGTACATCATATAATTGCTGATGAAACCCCCACCTTGACAACCAACGTGTCGACCTCAACTTCATCTATCCCCTTCTCGGGGTCAAAATCATCATCTCCATTCCCCTCACTGCCCTATCTCCCAACCCTAATCCTCACCTCAGCCTTCCTGGCAGCCCACATCCCACCCCGCCTCGACACAATCTTCTTCTCGAAATTCTCCTCATCCTCTCTTTCCGCCCGAAACAAACGCGCCCACCACCGCAGACGCCTAAAGGTCCTCTCCCAAGCCCAAGCCCAAGAGCAGGACCTAGATACCCCAGAAGCTGCCGCCACCTCGTCAAAATCACCCAGCACCAAAAGGCGTAAATCCAAACATACAAAAATTACCAAATCAGCCCTCTCATCCGCGCTAGCATCATCATCTTCCTCCGGCAATGCCGGCGCAGGTTTCATAAACCCACGCCCGTTCCCCCTCGAACGCCTCCTCGCCATCTATCGCGCCATCGACCCAAATCCAAACACCACGTCAGCTACGAGCAAACCTATCGCTGATACGATATACCCGGAGCTAGCCACGCTGCAGCGGTTACGTCTGCTTGTACCCGCCTCATCGGCTGGGGGCGCAGACGGCGCAGAGAAGTGGTGTCTCAATGCGAGCGTGGCGGTTAGTTCTAGCTCTACAGGTCCGAGCGAGTGGATTGCAGAGATGGCGAGGGGGATTGGGATTGAGGTTGGGGAGTACTTAGCTGGAGGGTTAGATTGAATAGGGGCGCTTTGTATCGCTGTTTTGTTGGCTAGGGTTGGTGTTATCTACATGGCATGATTTGCATAATGGAGCTCATGTTAGCCGATATTCTATTCCTTCTATTTTTGGCTCTGTACTCTATTGAAACTGGCCAGCATATATCTATACCACCTATACAATCTCCATAAATTTACGAACGAAGCTCCGTTTTTACTTCACGTTCTATTTTATGGGCACTTGCCGAACACACCCATCAAAACCAATTCTTGAGAGGGTTAGCTGGCCGTAACTAATTACATATCGTTACTAGAATCAAGAGGAAATTCTGTGAATTGCAATAAATATCGAAATAGAAACACAAGAGGAGCCTAAAAGTGTAGTTGGGCTGATGCCAAGGAGAGCACGGGATTTTCCTAGCCCTAATTAATTAATTAATTAATTTACCATTATCAACCTCGCCAACTAGTTACAGCAGGTACTAGTATTTTTATTCACGATTCTTAATTATCTTCTGGTTTAATATTTGCGGAATGGAATTGAATTAAATTGGCTATCTACTAGTTTCCACTCTAATAGCCCAGTGCTTCCTTTGATTGGACTGGAATCCTCATCACCAGTCTTTATCTTCAAGTTGTCAACGGTTTCCTTGGAGTCAAGTTGATAAAGATCTCTATATAAACAGAGCAGGACAATCAAGTATTATCAAGAGTGGTGGCAGTGTAGAATATTTGGTATAGTGACAACTTCTCTCCTGATCTAGCATAGACAAAATCAATATACAGAATCTCATGTCTGAGCTTCACTTTAACCTTATAATCTGTGTTGGTCTCTACTCACAGGCCAGGTAGTCATAGATTCTGCGGCTCCAAGTAGGTAATTTCTGCACCTGGATTTTCATTACAGTAAGTCCCCTTTCAAGCTAGAAATTAGGTAACTTTCAAAATAACGGCGTGTTTGTCCCTAATTTGATTTCTCTGCGAGAAGACATGCTGAATTTTTCAATAGTATATGGAAGCGAACGCTCTAGAGTATCTCTATATTTTCTTTTCACCTGTGAGAATAAATTTAAAAACCAGAAATTTAATGTCTGTCTCCATCTCGGACTAGGTAGACAGCAATCTGAGCAAGGCCATGTGGGATTAAAATAGGTCCCTTTTTAAATTCCCGGTAACCATTGTTGAGCATTGGGGTCTTGCGAACTGAGGTTGGTATAGGCAAGCATTTTCAGAAATTTTCCAGGCCCTTTTTCCAAGTCAGTCCGCGCAAGACACTTAAGACGTGGCCCCGATGAGACATCCATCCATCTCGAGTTTAAAATGCCCCTCAGTGCTAGGGTCAGTTTCCAACCTCTCTTTCTCTTCTGCAGTCCACGTGTAAGCCAGGAGTTGCTTGTGCGGCAGTAGAGTGCCCTCCATTCCCTTATGCCATGTTAATGCCAGATCTCAAGTAGGAGTCCCCGATCAGCATTAGGCCAAAACCTTGTTTCTAAAATGCCTGGCTCTAGTATAAATGGAGAAATGCTCTTGACACTAGACGAAGTCCAAAAACATCCACCGTTGGTAGATAAGACGCTATTTCATTGTGAATTTCCAGTGGGAGCCGCAGGAAGCAATCCTCCGTTGATATGGAAGAAGTAGCGGTGTAAATCGACTTGGAGCCAGGTGAAGATTGCTGAATGTTCTGGAGCAAATCATCAAGCCCATATACTTGGTAAGGGTTGGATTTTGGATGCAGACACTGTTTTTTAAGTGCCGTAGAATTCCTTGCCTTCTATTCGTCATACCACTGAAAATGTCGATCTTCAAGAGTAACTAGGCCTTCATAGTTATGGTCTCAGTTTGTAATGTTGTCAGGTAGCGGAACTGGTAGGGAGTAGAAGACTTCCAGAATGCCTGCTAAAGAGATTCGTTTGTCCTCATAGACTTGTTAAGAATTGGCCAGCAAGCTTCATGAAAAACACCACCAGGCCGTTGCAGCCAGCATAGGTGAAAGGCATCAAATTCAACCTTTGGTGCTTACTGATATCCCGTATCATCCCAGCGGTCATCCTGGTTCGGGGGAAGAACACTTGCTGACTGCCTGTGATAATTGAGGTGTCAAAATATTTTACAATCTCAGGTTCGAGGATAAATTTGAATATATACCATAGGTATAACGAACTTGCGATAACAAACTATTCGTTTGCCATGACTGGGAGAAAAAGGGACAGTATTAAAAAGCCAGGAATATATTTTTCCTCCTGAAATCCCAACTTCAACATCCTTATGACAATTAGAAAAAATCTAAAATCATACGCTGAATAATTCCCATATATCTACTCCACCCTACTCTACTACATTTTGAACGGGAAAAAAATATTCATACTTCTCGAACCCCCGTGGCGGGGGCAACATATCCGTTTCAGTCATGCATTGATTCATATTTATGCATCCATCTATTTCCCCGCAACCCGCACCGGTAACACCTCCGTAACACGCGGCACAGCCCACCAATCATGCCAGCGCCCCTTCGAGCCAACCGGTGGAATCTCAACGGATAGATTCAATTTCGGCCGTTGATTCCGTTCTTGATCCCCATCCCCATCCCTCGTAACAGCAGTAGCAGTAGTAGATGCAGATGCAGATACGGACGCGGATGTAGAAATAGCCTTTTTCACCGCGCCAATCGCAATACTCGCCCCAATACACGCGCGCAGCGAATCCTTCATATCACCTGTCCAGTCATCCTGTAGTAATCGGGGTCCGGGTCCGGGTTCGGGTTCAGCACCCCTTTCCTTCCCGTCTAGTTTGCTCGGTTGGTTCTTATTCGCTTTATCATCGTCGTCATTGCCACCACCACCATCACCATGATAAGCTCCGTCTGCCTCATCAGCCCGATCATTCCCAACCTCCAAAAACGCCCCAGCCGCCAAACACTTCTCAACCCCCCTCTTCGCCTCCGCAACAGCCCTCAACGCCCTCTCAAGAACGACGGCGTCACTATCCCCAACCAACCCGGCCTCCTGCTCAAAGGTGTCGAAGGGGACAAGTTCCGGCAGGGAGATGGTTAGGAAGGGTTTCATGCGTAGCTCATAGCGGAGGCGGTCGGAGGAGTACGAGGAGCGTTGTGCTTGTGTCTGTGCCGAGGGAGAGGGAGAGGAGGAGGCAAGGTATATCGATGGGAGTAACTGGTAGCGGGCTAGGATGACGTAGAGGGCGTGCAAGGCGATGGCGAAGGCGTCGATGGCGATGAGTTCGGTTGTGATCCTGTCAAGGAGAGAGAGGGTTTTGTGGAAGGCTTGTTGGTGCCGTTCTGTAGCGGTGGGGGTGGTGGGTTTGGTACTGGTATTTTGTTGCGTTTGTGTTTGCGCTTGTGTTTGTGTTTGTGTTTGTGTTTGTGTTTGTGTTTGTGTTTGCGTTTGTGTTTGTGTTTGTGATGGGGATGGTGCGGTTATCTTATTTGCAGCTAGGACGCAGGAGCGGATGCGGTCGAGGTGGGCGAGGTGTGTTGAGCAGAGGTGTGAGAGGTACCAATACATGGCCGGCATTTCTTCGGGGGAGTATATCGATAGTTCGAAGCCTAGTTGGAGGATGAGACGGAGCTGGCGGAGCTTTTCGTGATATGCCCAGCTACTTAAGGGGTAGGCGTAGGTGGGTTCATTGCCGTGGAGAATAATGGGCTGCTCCAGGGCTAAAGTGCGGAGATGGACATCGAAGTCTTCGGCCTGTGGGTTGGTTGTTGACGGGTAAGCAGGAGCCCGATGTTGTTGTCGTTGAGATGGACCTATTCAGAATTAACATACCTCTGCCTGCAGCGCATCCCAATCGGCAATAGTATGACAAAGCGTGCGGCGAACTCGACATCGGTTCAAGCACGCGGTACGGTAGGTATCGACAAACGGCTAACATATCATTAGTAAAATCCAATATTAGAATCATAAAAATAAAATAAAATAAGATGTAGCCCCTTTACCTGAGCAGCCCGCTTAACAAAATTATCCATATGCTTAGCGATCTGAAACCGCGAATCTGACGGCGCTTCCACTTCCTCATTCTTGCGATCTAGCAGTTGGCTATACGGCAAAACAAGTTCGGCAAGACCATCAAAGAAGAAATCCTTCACCGCCACCGAACCGAGGATTTCCATCTCATGTACGAGAAGAGACTGAACAAGCGATCGGATATAGACACATGGCTGTGGTTTCCGGGACTGCAACGCCCAAACTAATGTCTATTTCAAATGAAGAAAAAAAAAACATAAAAATGAGAATTCGTTATTGAAAAATCCAATACAAAAGAAAAACCTATCTGAAAGAGTTTTTTTTCTATAAAAAAAAGGGGGGTGGGGGGGAAACATACCTGCAAATTATACGGCCCCCGATACTCCAAAATCTGCTGCACATCCACCGCATCTTGACAAAACCGCGTCATATGCGCAATAGCATCAGCAGCACTAACATGGACCATCGGCCGCGGCGGTACGGTACTCGCCAACCGGCGCTGGATCTTCAAACTAAACGCCTCTGGAACCGGTTTTCCCAGGGGCATTGATTTCTCAATGAGCCGAATCTGACGAAGAGCCGCGAGGAACGGTTGCGGAGATCGTTCCTTGGCAGGTACGGTATCCATATCTAGACCGGATAGGAGCTCGCGGCGGAATAGCAGACGGTGGACGAGCGCTTCGCGGATAGCTTCGTCGATAGTACTACCCTCCTGCTTCTGCGTTTCTAGCCATGACAGGGCATCGTCGACAATAACCTGGATACGCGCCGATTCGACATCGGCTAGTAAACTGCGGTTATAGAGCTGTGTGACGAAATCTTCCTCCTATTTCCCATTTTCCATTTCCAATTAACGTTAACCATGTTATATGTACAACCCCTCAAGCCTCCCCCCCTTCTGCAATGAGGACTAGCTTCAAAACTCACCTCATGAAAATACTCCGAGCTAACCTTGGAGTTTACGCGGTCACACGTTTTGATAAGGGCCAGACAATACGCCCTTAGCACAAGATTGACGAGCTCACCCCATTGCCCCTTCGGAGCGCTCGCGTCATCCTCCCGTTCTTCCTTCTTATGATTATTTACCTGCTGCTTATTATCCAACCGATCAAAACTCGCCTCATCTAACGACTTCGGTACGGGCCACAGCATCCGATCGAGGTAAATAGAAGTAAACAGCGTCTGCGAGAGGGGATGGCCGGAATGCCAGGCAACCTAAAATAATATCCAAGACATTAATAACCCCTATCCCTATCCCTATCCCTATCCCTATCCATATCCATATCCATATCCCATATCCATATCCCAATTCGTATTCGAACGCTGAAAATATCCGGTAGGTATAAACGCACCTCATGACCCAACAGCTGATCCATAATCCCAACGACTTCCTCTGGCAGAAGCTGCCGCCGCAGGACATCGTAGTCATCATCCAGCGTTTCGCCAGGTGCTAGATATCCACTATCCATTTTCTCGTCCATGATCTATATTTTGTTTTCGTTATATATAATAAATTAGATAGGTAACTATTCCTATGATCGTATCGGTCACCCAGGTGTGGAGGGGAAGGGTTGGGGGGGGGGGGGGGGCTTTTCAGGGAAGGAGACCACGGCCCCTCGGCGCATATTTGCAGCCAGGTTATATAAATATGAAAGCGGAATAGCTGTGTAAATGATAAAACGCACCTCCAGCGCCCCCACCGCCTCGAACAGCGTAAAGTATTCATCTTTGACGAGTTGGCCGGTATTCAGAACTATAATATTATGACAGAGGGGGTCATTTAGTTAGCCGCATATGTTTGGTATGGAATTGTGATGGGCGTTCTCTTTTCAGGCTATTGCCGTAAGAGGAGGGGAGAGGGGGTATAAAATAGTATTACACACCAGAACTGGCCTTTGTGAACGCGGCGGTTATGTCTTGTACGGGCATCTTGTTGTCGGAGACGATGCGCGGGGAAGTAGAAGTGGTGGTTGGGCGCATGGTGGGTAGGGTAAGCTGTGTTCGTGCAGGCGGGGCGGGGAAGGGCAGGTAAGGGGGTCGTCGAGATCAAAGCCACGCTTAAGCCATGGTTATACAAAGAAAGGGATAAATAGGTATCAAGAACAGGCTATGATATATAAGTTATATATGTTATAGTTGACGTGTTTGCTATAAATGGCTGGTGGCTGTTGGTTTGAAGGTTGCGGGAAGTTGGAGGGAAACAGCCGAGAAGTAATTGGGAGAGGAACAACAGATATATATATATACAACTAAACTTTTATATACCGGTATTCAGCAACAACGACGACAGGTAATTGCTACTATGGCTGGGGAAATAAATAGATATATATGGATAGAAAATTCAATAGTAATCAATTGACAATTAATCCCACCAGAAATATACATATTCATCCATTTTCACGGGTATATCGCGGGCATCACCACACATACACATATCAAAAGACAGGCCAATGAGCCAAAGACAACTCCAATTGCAAATCTTACTAGTCGTCAAATTGACAAAACGAGATGTAAATTGATTGACGTATCGATCGGTGTACTATACATGTACAAAAAACGAAGATGTTATTTTGCATCAATCCCACACAGCAAATCTATCAACCAACCGTACCATCACCACATCATCACCGCCGCCACCATCATCATAAACATATATACCCCATATCCATCCATCACAGAAAGAACACCATCTATTTCGACACCGCAGCCGCAGCCTCGGCATCCGCAGCCTGCGCCACCGCAAGATTCTTCACCTCGCCCTGTTTGCCATTCTACAACACAACCATCAGCATCCGGTATACATTGTCATCCTTAACCCATTCCACCGTCCCACCGTATATATATATATATATATAACAAACTCACCTGCCACTTCGCAAACTTCAGGTCCATCTGATCCCGGCGCTCGGCCTGGAGGCGGGGTTCTTCCTTGAGGGATCGACGGACGGTACGGGCTGCGATGGCGAGATAGCGGTTGTATCTATTTTGGTAATTGAATATATTCTTAGTATCTCAATGCGGTAGTAGACATGTTCTAATGGTGGATGGAACGGAATAATGGTGTTGTGGTGTTGTGGTGTGGTGGGAGATATGTTTAAACGTACGTGAGCCCGGCGGCCTTCCACGCAAAAGCCATGGTTTGTGGTGTGTGTGGTTCTTTCGTAGGATTGGGGAAAGATAAAGGGAGAGAGGAGGAGAGGAGGCAGCGTAGGCTGAGATGTCTTCACGGATTAAATTGAATTGAATTGAATTGAATTGCATTGAATTGTCTTGAATTATCTTGAATTATCTCCAAGTAAAGGGAAAGATGGAGGCTAGTCCTCTTTGGGTTAAGGGCTGTGGTCACGGGATGCGGCTCTGGTTGATGATGTCAGCATATATATAAGGCCCATTTAGGGATTTTTTTCCACATTCAACTTTTTCTCAAGCACATCCACGATTATAACTATTACAATGTATTTAGTAGTTATTGGGTTTAATCTTCCCTTATATGGCGGATAAATAATTCTGTATTTCAGGCGTCTGCGAGTCAGGCGATTGAAACGATATGCTTTTCAAGGGTACCATAGGATATCCTCCCCAACTACACCAGCAGCCACAAGAGGATAGGAGCTTCGGCCACTGGAGCAAGGTCTGCAGAGTATGTCTGACTCTTTTGCTCAGCGCCAGCGCCAGCACCAGACACACTCATTGTCACTTCATTCGTTATTTATTCAACGTTTGCAAGAGGGAGCGAACTCCACCAATATCGTCGTCATATCTTACATATCCTACATCTCTCTATTCTTTTCAACGGGATGATATGGTAACAAACCATTGCGATGATGATGATGATGCTCGTTCAACCTGCAATCATGGCTGCACTCACAGCGATCACAAACTGACGAAACGGAACCATTTGTTAAACCTCCTAGTCTTAAATATTGCTTCTAAACAGACACGCTGATATTAACACCCTTATAATTCATAATCTCTCTAGGAGCACCTTACTATCAGCAAGATCAAACCTATATTATAGGTTCATGAACTTTCCTTGAAGGGCTTTCCATTGCACCAAGATCCATTCTTCTAGAACTGTCCAGGATCAGTTGGATGTTATCCTGGGGAAAACTTGGTAGATCCTCCCACTATCACGAGTAGTAGGCTAAAACCACCTACCTTACTGCATACATTGCAGAAAAATAATATTGGAAGCGGATACAAGTCACGCACACACAACAGATTGAGAAACGAAAAGGCTCAGCTCAACAAATTCCCACATACCCGATAACCACCCACCTACGATTAGAGAGAGCCTAATATATGTGAAGTATCGTGCACTTCTCCACTCTCCGCCAATGATCTCCGGATTGATCATTCATAGTGACAAGCTGCCCTGGAGCCACGGAATATATATCCGGTTCACCAAGGAGCAAGATCCATCGTTATATTCTCGAGGATACTTGGCTTATTAACTCTAGGACGGGGAATGAGCGAGGGCAGTGTCAGGTTATTTTTCTCCGCACAAGACTGCAAGTAAATGACCTGGTCTGATAGTTAATGGCGGGAAATAAATCTGCCCTGCCGCTAACTACCTAACCTGTACTTCGTATGAGAGAGCTGTTTCGTCCTTTTTTGAGAACGCAAACATCACCAGCGGCAGCAAGAAAATTCTACCTATGTAGGTATGATCCCGCATATTACCGTTTACCAAGATTATTTTGCCCAGATGGATAGCACCCATAATTTGTGAATTACCAGGAGAGAAGATGAAGGTTTTTCTGGTTAAACCCATAGTTCTAGGCGCAATTGCAACCGTACTGCACATGGCCCTAACTAAGAAATGGGGAAGGTAAATAAATGGGCACAATGAGCTTTTCGAAGTTTTGTTTGCCTGTTGTTCCAGTCCAGTCCGGCCATGTCAGGTCCAACGATCGAGTCTCTCTCTATACAGCAAATCAACTTAATTAACCCAACTTCCGCTTTCCCAAAAATATTTAGTTCCCCACTTCATTCTAGTTTACATCTTGTAGATGAGATAAACGCCAACAATAATCCCCGAAGAATAACGACCTGTAGACTGGGAATTTCCATACTCCCTGGAGGAACATGGGTTAGGATGCTATATAAAATAAATAAAAAAGATGCTTGATGTTAACAGAGTTCTATATTCATTAAGATTATATTCTGTTTGGAGAGGACAAGGAGGAAGAATTTAGCATAATTCATTATTTCTCAGGTGAATTATCTAATTGCCAAGTAAATACATGTACTTATATACATCTTGACTGTATTTTGAGACTGAAACCCCCTCGAGTTCGGTGTTTTTATCCCCGGCTCTAAGGAAATGCAGGAACTACGGATGCACGAGTCTCATACCCGGGATAAGCGCAGAACCTTAGACATACAGCGTATACTATGTACATGTACATGTACATTACACTACATTACACTACGGGGTACTCAGTACAAAAATAGGATTCAATTCAGATATCTCTGGCGGTTGTGCCGCTTTTTCTCTTCTGTCTGGAGTCTTCTAGAGGATTTTTAGCAATATTCCATGAACCATTCTAGTAATATATCTATTTCCAGAAAATCCGAGCGAGGTCCTTTCTCCCCCCCCCTCATATGCGCCCAAATTATATTATCTCACACCCCCGCTAACAATTCAATACCCCGTAGTCAAATGAGGTTGCAGCGTTCCGTGGTGATATCTTCAGCGCATTTCCTTTTTAGGATCCATTACCCGGGAATTGCGGTACGTGGTCCGAATTTTTATACTTGCCACCTATTTCTATATATATATATATTTCACTGTCACTTACAACCAAATCCCTCAATCCCAACAAACCGGTTCCTGCGCCAGCCTGCCCGTCCCCCGCTAAGGGCCGCCAGTCACCCGCAGCCTTGCGCTACTCCGTATACTTAACAGATACACAGCTGGAAGGCTCCCAGAGTCCACATTGCCGGGAAAATAATCATGCATGCATGCACCTTGCGTTGGGGATTGCATCTTCCTGCAAACTCCATCACTAAATATCACTAACCTCCACTACAGCAAGACTTGCAACAACTAACTCCGAAAGAAAAAAAGTCTACCCATTCTCCCAAATATCAGTCAAACTTAGTTAACCTGAGTTGTATCCGTCCCGTCCGGTCCCATTTACCGCTATCCTGGGTTATCCCGGTACCATGGCCTCGGTTTGCCCCCCCCCCCTGCCGTGGTTCCAATCAATGCCATCCATACTTGTGCTATTTTATCTCATTTGTCCCATGCAAGTTATACAATCTATGCAAGCTTTAGGTGCCATATAAGCGGTGAGAAGCACAAACACCCACTAAAATAAAAGTCGAACAGACTCCCAGGACATAGGACATAGGACGTAAGACGCCGGCACCGACACCTCACTCTCCCCAGTTCTCTCGGTAAGTAATGAATGCTGGTTTGGTATTGTTCTATTGAAATGGAATTAACCCGCCGGCGTGGTTCTGCCGCTGCCATATCGCAGAAACAGGCGAAAAAGCCCCCCTCTCGGCGTTCCAAAAGGATTTGCTGATGATTTGTTCAAAAGCAAGGCCCGAAGAGGACGATGTACTGGAATGGAAGTGGTTTGGTACATGAAATCGGGTTGCAGTAGTAGGAAGGCCACACCCCCTCTTCTCTTCTCTTTGCGCTGGCGTCCCCCCTCTCTCTCGTGTTCTGGGGTTTTCTTTGCCTACCTCGCGGTTTCGAGTGTGTGCCATTTCTCTTCCATTCTTGTCATTTTACATTGATAGACCACTCTTATCAATATCAAGAATGCCATCGACTTAGCTGAAGTAGCGTCTGGATACCGCCATAGCAAAGGAGGCGGTTTCTGAGGCTGTAAATCGGAATGAGAGAAAAGACCGTACCATACCATATCATATCATATCAATGAGCTGTGTGCCATGGTCAATAAAAAAACCTCAGCTTAGAAAACCTCCATGCTGGCAAACGTACCTAACCCTCTCAACCACCCTCACCCTTCTCAAGCTGCCACCTCAGTACCCAAATCCACGTGCCCCCAACGCTCAACAATCAACTTGTCCGTCAACAACCTTCGAACCTCATCTTACTCTTATCCACCTTCACAGCAGTCGCCTTCTTTCCCTTTACCTCCTCCATCTTGCTCTTCTTCTTGAGTTTATACCTGGTCATCTCTTATCGATTCCACTGCAAAGGGGGCCATATACACAAACATAAACATATATAGCCCCTGACCCTTTTAACCCTCCTCATCATAGAGGAGCCCCGGCAGGGAAAACTCTCTCAACAAAATCTCACTCATTCAGGAGAGGAATTGCTAGTGCAGCCGCCTAGGCCCACCAAACCGCAATACTTTGCTTGTCCTCTATCAGAAGTCACTCTCTTCATCAAACCGCCGGACACCACGCAAGGAAAATCATACCGCGTAATCTCGACGGTTTATAATAACGGCATCCATCAATTGGATAAGAAACTGCTCCACAAAGGAACGAAAAGAAAAGAAAAGAAGAATTGAAGAAACCAAACTTGCACCGCGTTGTATTCATCAGTAGAAACAATACGAGCAGGAGATCAAGCGTTTGTTGTCTCCGTCCCTCTTGCATCCATCCCACACTCAGACACGCCTCAATCCACCTGGCAACGGGGAAGAAACAAAAAGAAAAACATAAACCTGACACCTTTCGCCTCAGCATCATCAACAACGACCACAACAATGACCTCAACCCGCAGAACGAAGTCCACGGGACAGCGAAAGGATAGCAGTGCAATCAGCAAAAGCAATGGGCAAAATACAAAAAAGCCAAATCTAAACCGCCCAAAGAAACGGAGCATAGTTAGATGGAATGGTGAGTGCTTCATTCCCGGCCCCTTCACTCACCACCTACACATAATAGGCCATCTCGTTCCGCTTGTTCTCCCAACTACTAACAAGGATAATTGTAAAATAAAATAATAAAAATAGATACCCTAGACACCAAACTCCTCCTCTCCATCCAAAGCGCCTGCAACGCCCTGGGCATCAAATTGCCATGGCAAGAAGTTGCAGAGCTCATGGGGAGCAGCATCTCAGAAGGAGCGATTGTGCAGCATCTCTCGAAGCTCCGGGTGAGGATGGAAGACAGTGGGCAAGCTGTCCCGCCGCCTTTGAAACGTGGGGGAGCATCCGCTGGTATAGGGCTCAGTGTCACAGGTGCAAGCGCGAATCGAACTAATAGACCAAAAAGATCCACCGTGGCCAGACAAGAACGTAACAAGATGAAACTTGAAGGCTGGAGCAATGATGATGATGGCGATTCGAGCGATTCAGACGATGATAGCGTGGCGGCTGCTGGTAGCTTCAAAAACAAGAACAAAAACAACGGCAACGCCAATGATAATGACAACGAGGGCGCCGATGCTAACGCTAACGCCGATGCAGAAGTTGACAAAGATAACCGCAGCGAAAGCGGCAGTGAATACATTGCCGCAGGGGCTAGCTTCCTCCAATTCCCCAACGATGCCTCCCTAGCGTTGATGCCAAGTTACAACCACAACTACAAAGTCCAAGCCAAAGATAACACTAAAGACAAAGCCAAAACGGCAGCGCAGAGTCACGCAACAACTTCATCAAGCGGGGATTCGCCGCAGCAGAAGGTTGTCAAGTTGCGTATTCGCAAAGGCGGTAGAGCCAATTGTGACGGCAATGGTGCGGTAGGGGATAATGGAGATGGCAACGTCGACGCTCTCGGACGCCGGCTATCGGGCCAAAATATTAGCTCCGCATCGAGCCAGACTGTACATAGTAGCCCCGCAGGTACTGTTGATATGGACGTGGGGGGCACTACTCAACCCATGATACACGAGACTGGGACAATTGTTGAACATCTGCACCAGCAGCGCTACCACCACGGCCAGTCCCAGTATGGCTGGGCGGGATCCAATAGCGGGCCCCCCCATGTATCCCCAGCGGATATATTGCGACGGGGAGGCCATGTCGAGTATGGCAACCACGGCCACAATCACATGGCCAGTGTCGATTTCCAGCAACGAGCTGATTCCTTCAGTATGAGCCCGAATGGTATGGGAATGCTGCACAGCGCCACTGCCAACAACAATATCAACCGCTTCCCGCCATCAGGATACCAGGAAAACATGCACATGCATACGTTCCCGAATAGCAACATGCCGCCGCCACGACGACACAATCCGCCCATCTCCGCACAAGGATATTCGGCGGGCGGAATGTGGCATAATACCAACAGTTTGCACACCCACACTCACACCCACACCCACGCCCCAAAAGCATACCACACCAACACCAATATCACTCACAACCCAAGACCGCACCACACCCCACACGATCATGATCACGAGCAGGATGCCCGAATGTACAGAACATCGCCTACTCTCCCATACCAGCACAACACCGACACTGAACCTAGGACTATCAGAGGCGAGAGCGAAAACCCCTCGTCTACACCAACTACCCTGATAGAGCACGCACCCACGCCCGACCAGCAGCAGCAGGGGAAAACCCAGATGGCAGACGCTACACTCGAAGACCACGCCGCCATAATGAATGGATTGGGTCAATTGTCTCAATTAGATCAATTGGACAGTTTCAGCGACGAGCTTGCGAATATGGAAGGAGGACACGTTGAGGACTTGTTTGGCGCCTATGGGTTCGAGATGGACGGGCCGTTTAATGGGTATTGATAAACCGGGAGGTTTTCGGCTGGTGGTTAGTAAAACTGCGAGCCCCGGTTTGATAGATATATAAAAAATGTGTGTGTGTGTGTGTGTGTGTGTGTGTGTGTGTGTGATGTCGGGTAATATCTAACATATCTTTTTCGCAAGGCAGGGTTTTCGCGGTGCAATCGAGAAAGAAACGGTGCTTTTTTCTTTGACCCCCACTGGAATGGAACGGCCATCCGAGAGAGAAGTAAAGGAATGACTTTGAATTAACTTTTATCCATTGATTTTATTTTGTTTTCTTGCGAGTTATCTTTCTCAAATATCCCATTGTTTTAATATTTCTTTCAGTTGAGTGGGAACAAATCCACCCACGCCAGATTATTCCCCTAGCCCCTAGACGGTTGGCTTGACGGTCGTTTGGAAACTATGGGTACGACATGCTAGTTATAAAGTCGTTTTTGTTTCCTTGGTTTTGATGATATGTTTTCAAATGTTTTTTAGCCTGCAATTGGGAAAACCGCCGCGATGCCCAAGAGATCGGCCAAGAGCCACCGGATGATGATCTTTGAATTAACCTGGGGGTGGGGGGGGGGAGTTTTGGTTATCTCGAAACACGCGCTACTTAACATTTATCAGAAGCCTGACTTACATGTATCAGGCAAAGTATTCTGTTGAACAGAAGCACTGCTGGATATTGCTTGCCATGTTGCCCTGTTTGCTCATCATCGCTTTTCCTTTTTGTTTGCTGTTAGCTTTTTAAACAATCTAACAAAATGTCCAGCTGCTGAATTCGCTTCAGTTTCCCGAAAACTCATAGTGTTTCCGCTCTTATTCTTCTGTTGTCCATATGCCTAGCAGCCATAGTCGGTAATTTGAGGAAGGATTTCAGCTCTTCGAAAGCTAGGGTGGATGTTGGTCTGATATCAACTTCCGCGATGTGAATACCCCTTAGGAATACAGCCTCAGGGTACGGCTTCAAGATACAGCTACGGAAAGACATCCATGGCTCCATATACCCTCTGAGTCGATGGGTCATAGTAGATGTAAATAGCAGGGTGTGTCTTCCACGTCTGTTAACCAGAAATAAGGATTGGTAGCTCAAACTAGGTGTAGCACGTTAAATGTCTGCTCCCGTAACTAAATACACTTGCGCAGACATACCTATTTAGCATCAGCTCTTAACATATATGCATATATATATATATCATTTTTTTAATTATAGTTTGAAAGTTTACCATTCCGACGCCCTGAGGTTGGAATCTCTCCACGTGACGCCATTACTCATCCATCTAAAGCACCTGACTTTTCTAGTTCCTTCCACGCTTCGCCCAAAAGGGCAAGCGCCAGGAAACCTGGAGAATTCCAAAAAAACATCCGAGATTTTTTTTCTGTTCCACCAATTTCTACAACATCTACAACTTCAAACTTATTCTTCACTTCTTCAATCCCCCCCTTTTTACTTACTTGTTCTTCTCGTCTCTTGGGTTTGCCTGGGTTCTGTGGCGCTGTGTCTTTTCCCTCACTATAGCTTTAATATATCTATCTACCTACCTACACATCTACCTTCATAATGCAGCGAGCTCTTTCTTCCACCTCCAGGGCTTCAGTCCTTTCCTCCTCCGCCTCCTCCACACGCGCTCCTATCTCGCGATTCCGTTCTGCTGGGTTGGGTCTGCAGCAGCAGAGATTCGCTCATAAGGTATGTTTTCACCCGTCTAATTGCAATTGCGGATGTTGCTGGATCCATCCCATGCTGGCTCAAATATCTTGCCAGCCAATGCTGATGGATTCGCTGTTATAGGAACTCAAATTTGGCGTGGAAGCTCGTGCTTCTCTCCTCAAGGGCATTGATACTCTTGCAAAGGCTGTCTGCACCACCCTGGGCCCCAAGGGAAGAAATGTCTTGATTGAATCTCCCTACGGTTCCCCCAAGATCACAAAGGGTATGTGACTGCCCCGTTTTCCCATAATCTTTTACAAAATAAACATCAAATTAACAATTTATATTACAGACGGTGTCACTGTTGCCAAGGCCGTGGCCCTTCAAGACAAGTTCGAGAATCTGGGCGCTCGTCTGCTCCAGGACGTCGCCTCGAAGACCAACGAAGTTGCCGGTGACGGAACCACCACCGCAACCGTCCTTGCTCGGGCTATCTTCTCCGAAACCGTCAAGAATGTCGCGGCTGGATGCAACCCAATGGACCTCCGGAGAGGTATCCAGGCTGCCGTTGAGGCGGTTGTCGAGTATCTCCAGGCGAACAAGAGGGATATCACCACCACAGAGGAGATTGCCCAGGTCGCTACTATTTCCGCCAATGGCGATACTCTTGTTGGCAAGCTGATCTCCAACGCCATGGAGAAGGTCGGAAAGGAAGGTGTGATTACCGTCAAGGATGGAAAGACCATCGAGGACGAGTTGGAGGTCACCGAGGGCATGCGATTCGACCGCGGATATGTCTCCCCTTACTTCATCACTGACACTAAGGCACAAAAGGTTGAGTTCGAGAAGCCCCTGATCCTCCTCTCTGAGAAGAAGATCTCCGCTGTCCAAGACATCATCCCCGCCCTCGAGGCGTCCACCACCCTCCGCCGACCCCTCGTTATCATCGCTGAGGACATCGAGGGTGAGGCCCTTGCCGTCTGTATCCTCAACAAGCTCCGTGGCCAACTCCAGGTCGCTGCCGTCAAGGCCCCCGGCTTCGGCGACAACCGCAAGAGCATTCTCGGCGACATCGGCATCCTAACCAACGCCACCGTCTTCACCGACGAACTCGACATTAAACTTGAAAAGGCCACAGCCGACATGCTCGGGTCCACCGGCTCCATCACCATCACCAAGGAAGACACCATCATTCTCAACGGCGAAGGTAGCAAGGACGCCATCGCGCAGCGTTGCGAGCAGATCCGCGGCGTCATCGCCGACCCCACCACCTCCGACTACGAGAAGGAGAAACTTCAAGAGCGCCTTGCCAAACTCTCCGGCGGCGTTGCCGTCATCAAAGTCGGTGGTGCCTCTGAGATCGAAGTCGGCGAAAAGAAGGACCGAGTCGTCGATGCCCTCAACGCCACCCGCGCCGCTGTCGAAGAAGGCATCCTACCGGGCGGTGGCACCGCCCTCCTCAAAGCCGCCGCCAACGGCCTCGCCTCCGTCAAGCCGGCAAACTTCGACCAGCAGCTCGGCGTCAGCATCGTCAAGACCGCCATCACCCGCCCCGCCCGCACCATCATTGAGAACGCTGGATTAGAGGGAAGCGTCATCGTCGGCAAGCTCATCGATGACTTTGCCAGTGACTTTAACAAAGGTTTCGACAGCGCCAAGGGCGAGTATGTCGATATGATTGCTGCTGGTATCGTTGACCCGCTTAAGGTTGTGCGTACTGCTCTCGTTGATGCCAGCGGCGTCGCATCGCTGCTGGGGACTACTGAGGTGGCTATTGTCGAGGCACCGGAGGAGAAGGGCCCCGCTGGACCTCCTGGCGGTGGTATGGGCGGCATGGGCGGCATGGGTGGTGGCATGTTCTAAGACGGAAATGTTTTAGAGCGCGCATCCCAGATTACTTCCCTGACGTCGTCCATTGATCAATGACATTTTGTCTTGAGGAAGAAGCAAAAAACTACCATTATAGCCAGCTCCCCCAAATTCCTTTTTGGCATTTTCATTGTATGATTATGTTTTCATGTTTGGTGTGTGTGTGTGTGTGGGAAAATCTATCTTGTCTATCTACTCGTGTTTTGTTTTATATGTGTCTTGATTAGCCGTTTTCCTTTTTTTTCCCCTTTTCAGTTATGTAATTTTATGTGTACCTATCTGTCTTATTTTACTTTTATCATGGCGGTGTTTATCTTATTTTACGTTATATATTTTTATTTTCTTGTTATTTTCCTTTCCCAAATTTCTTCTATGTTTTGAATAATTTCCCTCCGTCCTGTCTCATCATCACCTCTACACCAATCAGTACATATCAGAAGACTCTCCTCACCCATCGAATCTAAAGATAGACAGAAATCTCTCCACTCCTATCATCGCCCACCCCGCTCTCACTCCCGCATTTCCCTACCTATACACCCGCCTACCTACCTATTTACTCCTAGGATATGAACATTAGCTAAAAATTAATAGTAAATTGGCTTTTTGTTGACAGTTTTCCATTTTCATACTCACATGTCTGCCATTTTTTCTTCAGGGGTTTCTTCCCCTTGAGGAGAGTTGTGCCGGGGGGGTCTGATTGGAGAAGAGAATATCCTGATACCAACAAGGCAAGATGAGATGAGGAGAAAGCGATGAAAAGGAAAGAAAAATAAAAAAGCAATTTGAAATATAGATGTAAAATCAAGAGATATATGTTTCTTTTCTTTTCGGAGTCCTTTTGATATCTTGATATTTTGATATCGGGTGGAGGTTGATAGGCGGCTTAGTCATAGCGCATATGGCCGTTGGAAATTATGAGTAGCTTCCACGACCTTAAAATAAACTCCGGATATAAATATGGAGGAGAGGATGGGAAAGGAGAGACTGGGCAAAGAAACAAAGATGGAAAAGATGTAGGAGCCTGTGAAATACATACAACTAATTGATCAAAACTGCTGCCTGTACTGTGTATATGTAGAGGAGGAATGGAATACGTCTATCCACCATCTAGTTAGAATATGCTCCTACAAAACCCAATGCTCTGCCAGTATAAAAATAAAACTGCCTAGGGTAACGTAACTCCACTCATGGTGGCTATTTCACCCCAAATCTTGCATACGTATTTCATACCAGGCTGCCAAGTTTCCCGTTATCTGCAGCTTTAACCATGGACTTAAATCTGTAAATGTCTGCCTACTGTTGGGTTGTGTAGATAAGGCATATGTACGTGGCAATAGATACCATCCTCCTCCCCCCCACCAACAAAACCATTCTCAGCCCCTCGATTCATCAATCTATCCAACAAACAAACACCTTACAACTACAACTACATCTACAACTACAACTACGACTACATATATCTATCTATCTTCCTCCATCCTCGCTCCTCATATCCCTCTCTCTGTATCTACGCAGGTATGTGCTTCAGGTCGTTGCAGCGTTGTCATCACAACGCCTCTAAGCCCCCTCTATACCCCACCGCTGCCCCCCTGATTGCATTGCCCGCAGACACCTACACACCTACACACCTACACATCTACACATCTACATACAGATATCCATAGTCCCCGCGACTAATTGCTAACGACTCCCTTCTCTTCTGGATCTATCTATATATCTAGTTTTCAAGCCCCAAACCACCACCACACCCCCTCCTTTAAAACACAAAAAACTATTCACTACAGCGTATCCCGCCCGCTATCTCACGTGTCCAATCATGTCGGTAAGTTGAGGATAGAGAGGAGGCTACGATACTCTGGTTCTACCCTCTATTGGAATTTTTAATTGGAATAAGTTGCTGATTTTGATTCGTGTGTTTTTGTTGGCTTAGGTCTCCGGGTACGTTGCTATTTTTTCGCTTTCTCTCCTCTCTCCCTGGCCCCTGCAGCCTAGCCTCCTCTCTTCCCTCGTATAAGTGCCATGTTTCCTTGATCGTTCTGCTGGTTTACACCCAGAATCTTCAATAAATAAGCACGCATTGGCAGAGAGGAAAAGACACAAAGAAAAGAAGACATCCATCCCTCTCAAAACGGGATGGATCCATCAACAAACACATACTTACCCCCTCGTTAAACCACTTTGCCAAAACACAACCCGTTTATTAACCAAAAAGCTAAAAATTAAAATTGAAATAAATACAGAGTGCAAGTAAGCGCAGATTGCATGAACGCAACCAACGACCTACGATTCAAAGACTTGAAATACATCATCTTCAAGATCTCCGATGACAAGAAGGAAATCGTTGTCGAGGACTCATCGACGGATACCGATTATGAAGTTTTCCGCACCAAGCTTGTCGAGGCCAAGGATAGCAAGGGGAAGCCCGCGCCCCGGTATGCGCTGTACGATGGCGAGTTTGACCTTGGGAGCGAGGGGATCCGGTTCGTTTTTATATCATCTCCTTTTGCCACAAACAGTCGAATTATATATATATATATATATATACGTATATCTGACACGCCTTCGTTCAACCACATACAGAAAAAAGATCATTTTCATCTCCTGGGTTCCCAGCGACACACCAACCTTCGTAAGTACCCGCCTCTCAAATTACTCCATTCCCCTCCCCTCCCCCTCCCCCTCCCCCAGGGCCAAACAGAAAAGCAGAGTGCTAATTAACAAACCAGGCGTCCATGATCTACGCCACGACACGGGAAACGCTCAAGAACGCCTTGAACCCGCACGTCAGCATCCACGCCGACGACAAGGATGAGCTCGAGTGGAAGACCTTGAAGGAGGCTAGCGTGAAGAAATAGAATCCTTTCTTTTTCTTTTGCTTTTACTTTTGCTTTTTTTTCTTTTTGATAAAGAGATGAAATACGGAGAGGGAGGGAAGGAGGGAAACGTGACAGAAAAAATGAAGGGAATGATACCGCGATGTAGGGAATAATGTGTATGTATGTATGTAGAATGGGAAGCGTGGAATGAAAGGGAGATGAAGAGAGGGGGCGCGGGGGCGCGGGGTTTTTGAAGCCAGGCCAAACACAGCAAAGCAAGCGCATACATATAAAAATGTACTGTTTTCGTTCCGCGCATTGAAATTGTTTTTTTACACACACCAACACCCCCCCCGTCCCCTGAATGTCCGTGGATATAGACACAACAACACAGCGGCAGCCTGGGCTTGGGCTTGGACTTGGGATGTCCATTGCTCGAATTTTAAAGGGTGTGGATTTTCCTGGATGGAGAGGAGGGGCGGTGTTGACATGGGCTGGGAAGGGGTTCTGCTTCTCTTCATTCATTTGTGTTTTCCTTACCTCTCATTTTTCTTCCCCCTTCCTCTTCCTTTCCCTTCTTCAGATCGCCCTTTCTGTTGCCTCTTTACGTTTTTCACCATGAGATCCATCCATCCATACATACATCCCCATTTCACTCTCCATTCCAGCCAGTTTTTTTAATACATGCAATTCTTTTGTGGCCCCACCTCTAAACATAGCCTTCAACGGGCTATTGTAATCTTGCTCTGGACGATAAAGCAATTCTGGCTAGATCTTCCACCGTCTGTGTAGATATAGATATAGATACTACTAATATATCCCCCATGCGGATATCGTACGATTTCCCTCGGAATAACTTGGAACAATTCCCTGCTGACTCATCTCTCGGAAGCAGCCGCTTGGCGCCTTTCCCTTTCCGGCAGAACTCCCGCTTACCTAACCCGTCCAGTTTGGGCAACTTTGACTACACAACCAACTTCAACTTCATCTTCATCTTCATCTTCACTGTCTCTACTCTCTATCTCTACTCTTCAATTCCCCTTCAATCCCCCCCCCTGCACGGTATATCTGGTGCCATTGGCCCTCCACCAATCCTCCCTTCTGTACTCTTTATATATCTCCCACAATGACCTTCCGCACACTTCCCAGAGCCCTTGCTTCGGCAACCCGATCAACAACAGCAGCAGCAACAACCGCCCGCGCCTACCGCCAATCCCCCTCCACCAAGACAATAGGAGGCTGCCTCTATGCCTATCGCCGTAGTAGCAATTGCACGATCGCCAACATGAGCCAACAGACTCGCTCAATGGCCACCGCTGAGCATGCGATTGCCAACCCGACCCTGGCGGCCATTGAGAAGCGCTGGGAGGCCATGCCACCGCAGGAGCAGGCAGAACTGTGGATGCAGTTGAGGGATCGGATGAAGGTTGATTGGCATGAGATGACCTTGCAGGAGAAGAAAGCGGGTATGTGGTGATTTTTCTTTTTTTCTTCCTATTATACTTCATATCATTGTTTGTTTTCATTTTTATTTTGGTGTTGGGGGAATTTCTGCGAGCCGGTTTTCCGAGGAGACTTGTTATTCCGCCGTTCAATTGAAGCCCATATTCAATCAATCAATCAACCAACCCATGCACCAATCCCCTCCCCACACTTCTGAAACCTTGATATATATATATATGAAATGCAAAACAAGAAAGAACATAAATACTAACAACCCCAGCCTACTACATCGCCTTTGGCCCCCACGGCCCCCGCGCCGAAACCCCCAAGGGCGAAGGCCTCCGCATCTTCGTGCAAGTCATGAAATACCTCGCCGTCTCCACCGCCTTCTTCTTCGCCATGCGCATGTTCGCCAACCCGCCCCCCAGGACTATGACAAAGGAGTGGCAGGAGGCTACGAATGAATATGCCAAGGTGCGTCATCATTTCCCCATCTTGCTCTCTACTCTGCAAATTCGCTTTTTTTTCTTTTCCGGTGTTACTAACCCACGTACAGAGGGAGAAACTCGACCCCATCACCGGCATCAGCAGTGAAGGTTACACGGGCAAGGGCCACATCCAGAGCCCACCGGCTAAGAAAGAAAAATAGTTGTTTTGCAAACTATCTCCCTTTTTTCTCCTCCCCGCCCCACCCCCAACTCCTGTGTTATATTATCTCACTTTTTTTTTCCCTTGCCTCATGGGTTGAGAAAGGGGGATTGGTAATAAATACAATCGAAAAAAATCGAAAAAATCATTGAAAAAGAGATCTTTCAACTATGTTTTCTTTTTTTTGCATATAGTTTTATTACATTACAAAAAGACATGTTTAAATATAGGCCCAGTTTCAGTTTCCAGTTTCGAGAGCTTTCAGTTTCACAAACAAGTAAGCAGCAAAATCTCCGATACGCTCTCTCTTTTCTTTTCTTTTTCAACTTTCCTTTCCTTTTTCCGACTCTTCTTTGTACTTGTTACTCTCCCCTCCCTCTTTTCTCCTACTGGGTTTTTTTTTCTCCTTCTGTTTTTTCAAGTTCCATTCCTCATTTCTTCAGTGGCTCTGATGATGGGTGCGCGTGTTTTGAGTATTACTTGTCTACCGGTGTCTCGTGGGTGCCCGTGGGCGTTGTCTTCTTGCAGCGAAGTGAAACGGATCGGAGAGAAGAGGAAACAAGGGAAGAGAGGATAAGAGAAAATAAGAGAGGGGGAGAGAGAAGAGAAGAGAAAAGAGAATAGCAGATAGCGTGACGGACTGACGGGCAAGGGGGTGGTAGATGGTCGATGTGTACGCATATATTTGTGTGAATTTTTGTATATATGTAATGGAAAAAAAAGAGAAGAATTGAAAAGGAAGAGAAAAAGAAATTAGACGAGGGGATTACTGGCTTGAAGATAATAATATATTTGAATTTTTTTTTCAAAAAAAAAGAAAGAAAGAAAGAAAGCAGTTTGCAATTGGGAGGGTGAAGCGGTAAGACTTTGATATTTACTACACCGGAACAGCCCAAACTACCTAGATGCATACTTCAATGACCATTTGTTTCCGGGGAACGGAAGTTGGGGTGGGAAGCTATGGATTATTATTAATTTTGGATCGAACTGCAACCACAACCTTATTCTGAATACATAGTAGAAATAGGGAAAGGGGGCTGATGGGATAAAAATGAAATGAATCGTATTCTGTTGTAAGATCAGGAGAAATTATATTAGGGTTCTGAGTCTGCCTGGAAGAGGAGAGAGGAGAACAGAAAGAGAAACTGAAAAAGGAATATAGAATTCTCTTGAATGGTTTTTTTTTCCTTTTCCTTTTTGCACGGCGGATAAGATAAAGATATTCACTTGTCCTTCTTTGCATCAACTAGGCACACGGAGGGGGCAATTGATTATGAATTTAATGAAATTTAATGAACCGCTTACCGAAACCGAAAATGAAATTCAAGCGCTTTCTTTCTTCGCACCAAGGGCAAAGGAAAATACGAAGTGATGACGGGGAGAGAAGAAGGCAAACAAAAACAAATACCTAGGTACTATAAGAGCACATCACCACGAGGGCTTTCTTGTCAATTATTTTCCATTTCAGCCCTCTTCATCAGTCGCGAGTTGCAAGCGGGGCACCCCCAATATTTCTCTATCCTGGATACGCATTCTCGTACCCTTTCCACAAATTCGTCGCCGAGACGGATCTTAGCTGCTAGCTGGATGGGTAGAAGGCTTCTGTCGTCGGGGTGTATGCATCGGGGACGACGTTGGTAATCGACAAATAAATATTTCAGACTCATCGCATAGTCAGATACAGCCTTCCACCCCAGCTTACCCACATCCCTTCTTCTGCTTATATTAACACAGATCCCATCATATTTTAGGAAAAGATCCACAATTTCTCCGTTATGAGATCTGATTGCCAGCTGTAATGCTGTGATTAGAAACCCATTGGTATAGGAATGGGGTGAAGCACCCTTGGTCAGAAGCATTTTCAATGTATCAACATGATGATGCAAGATAGAGGCATGTAGGAAATCACTCGCAGTGATATTGTAATCAGATCGTTCCAATAGGAGCTCAAGTATATCCGGATGCTGAGTTAAGGAGGGGTCAGGATTGAAGGCACTTCTCAGCAAGAATTCCGCGACATTCTCACGATCTTCGGCGGCTGCAGCATTAGGTAATTCATTGGCATCAACATCAATGTCATTTTGCTCAAGCAAAACCTTTACCACATTTTTATGGCCATTCTCAACTGCAGTAAGAAGCACTGTGCTAACATCAATGTCAATGTCATTCTGCCTTAACAAGACCTTCACAATATTTTCACGTCCATTCCGGGCTGCATCAAGAAGCAGTTTGTTAACATCAATGTCAATGCCACTCTGCTTTAACAAGATTTCCACAATATTTTCACGGCCACTCTGTGCTGCATCCTTGAGCAGTTTGCTGCCATCAACAAGGTCAATGGCATGTTGCTCTAACAAAAGTTTCACCACTTTATCATGTCCAGCCCCTGCCGCCGCCGCAAGCGGTGTGTACACCTCCCTATCCGGGTTAAAATAAAATAGGGAATGAAAATAGGGAAGTTTTAAATAGCTGGGTGGCCTAAACTCAGAAATATTCTCTTTGCTATTGACATCAAACCCATATTTCAGCAAAAGCCGTACAATATTCTCAAACCCATGTGCTGCAGCACAGACAAGTGATTCGCCATTATCAATAGAAGCAGGAGCACGCGCTAGCAAAAGCTTCACAATGTCTTCATGGCCATTAGCTGCTGCAAAGGCAAGTGGGCCCGAGGGGAAAAAATAAATGCCATCCTGTTCCAGCAACAACTTAACAATCTTTTCATGGCCCATGGAAGCTGCGCAGGAAAGCGCTGTTATCGGATTGATAAGCCTAGAGAACCACACGTTGCTGTTGAAGTCAATATTACCACCAGGTCGTGGCAAGAGCATTGTATTGGCGTTGACATCAGGACCACCATTGTGTTTCAGCAAGAGCGCAACAATGGCATAATGCCCACAGAAAGCTGCTACAATTAATGGTGAATCCAACATGATGTCGATGCCAGGTTGACTCAGCAAAAGCTTCGTAATAGCCTCATGCCCTTTTATCGCAGCGGCAGCTAGAGGAGAGGGGATGTTGATATCAGTGGAGTCCTCTCCAAGTGAAAAGTTGATATGAGTACCATCATGTTCAAGCAAGATTTTTACGATGTTTTCAAAGCCACCTGCTGCTGCACGTGAAAGTGGTGTTCCTTTGTTAACACGGACACCATCCTGTCGGAGCAAAAGCCGTACAATAGCCTCATGTCCCACGGCGGCTGCAGAGGCAAGGGGGTTGCCAGCATTAACATCGATACCCGTATGATCTAGTAAGAGCTTCACAATGTCTTCATAGTCATTTGAAGCCGCGGCGGGTAGTGCGCGGCAGTTGATGCTAATATCAGACCTGTTCATGAGCAGCTTCACGATGGCTTCATGGCCATTTAAAGCTGCAAGGCATAACGGTGTGTCTCCAAATCCCACGGTTTTGAAATTCGGATCGGTATTTTCGTTTTTCAATAACTCCTCTACCGAGGCTAAGTGACCATTTCTCGCGGCATATTGGAGGGCCGAATGTTCTGAATGATCGGCTTGCTGTATTTTGATCGCTCGGGAAGTTAAAAGAGCTGCCACGACATTGGAATGTCCTGCTTCGGCCGCATATATCAAGGGGGTTTTCAAGTTTTTCCATCCGGCATCATTAATAGTAGGATCGCCTTTTTCCAGAAGCATCGCAATGATATCCGAGTGGCCCTTTTCAGAGGCATGGGATAGAGGGCCACGATTATCAGAGTCTGGCACAAAGTCAACGGTTTGTTGACTTAGAAGGAATCTAGCCATGGTATCGTTCCCATTGAACGCTGCCCACACAAGGGGTGATTTTCGTGTTTCGTCAGAAAAGTCTACATCGTTGACCCCGTTTGATGCCATTCTGAGGAAGTACCGTACAGCCAGAAGGTTATTGAGTTTGCTCCATTTTGCAACACTTTTGTTCTTGTCAAATTCGTCGGCTTGAGCATCGTTTACCCCTTTCTTCTGGAGACTGTCGGCGTAGTGAGCGATTGATTGGTTTCGTCTAGCGATCTGAATCGCGATCTCCTGGCAAGATTGCGCTTGTCGCAAAACCTCGGGCGAGCATATATTTTCCTGTATATTCACCATCCCTCTCCAGCCGATGGCCTGTTCGGTAGAATCTGAATTTAGCATCGCATCACAATAGAATTCCAGCAGATAAATTTCCCAAATTTTGCGATATTCAACCTCACAAATTTTGCTGTACCATTTCAAGATGTTTTCTGCCTTTTCATGTCTCCCATCACGTTTGCAGGATTCTACTGCTTCTCGAGCCACGCCAGATATTTCCGAATATCCAGGGAGCTTTGTGCTTCGTCTTAGAACAGGGACGATACACATATATGCATCATATCGTGTCCCTAGCCCGCTGTTCGTAAAAGCATGAACTAGACTTTCAATTCCACTATGAAGCAATTGGAATGACCGTTGGTTGTTATCTGCCGGGCGCAGATCCGTGGATCCTTCAATGCTTGTTTTCTCGGGCAACATGGCAGTCAACGATGTGATAAAGAGGTCATGCGCACACATGAGCAACGTAGACCCTTGTCGCCTAACCCCCAATGTTTTTAAGCTCATTCCATCGGGCAGCCCAACCAAATGGGCGTCCTCATCCGGTTCAATGAAAGGGGATAGAGTGGGAATCCAAATTCCACATTCAATTTTTGCTTCCCCTAGGCTCTTTGCATCCTCCCCCTGAGCGACAACGCGAATGTGATCGAACGAGAGAAAATCTCCCTCGGGTAATTTGACCAGTTTTGACCACGTCCACAGCCCCAACAAGGCCTCCAGAGCCGATGGTTCTGTTTTCCACGACGTGTCGTCTCGTGAAAATTTCAGCTCAATCAATTCTCCACCCTTGCCACCGCAGGAATTATAAGAAACTGGTATCTTGAAGATTTTACTTGTTACAAAATCCCCCTCGGTATATAATATGTCCATAGAGTCTTGAAGCGAGGCTTGCAACCGTCGAACGATTTCACGCAATTCCATGTCTTCCCAAGAGAACGCCTCCGGACTACTGGTAAGTCGTGCCAAACGTGCTCTAACCATTAAGGTCCGTAAGAACGCCGGTATGCTCGTATCGGACGAAGATGAACCATGATCGTTGTTAGAAGGAGGATTGGATGGTTCTTTAGTGCCTGGATATATCGACGGATCGTAGGGTATTAGAACCTCGAATTCCTCGAGCTCATTGAGATGCATCGCAATCCAGTCCAATTCGTGGCCCTTGAGTAGGCGTTTCTTATCATCCGATAGATGTTTCGCTAGCATATTGTCGTTCTCGCTCATGCGTTGGGATCGCAGACTCGCCCGAATAATAGACATGACAACTGTAGAGCCTAACTGGGACAATGTCACCGCAGCATGCATGCCTCTCAGCCCAACAAATTGGATAATAAAACCCCCTATTGTCAAACCCACCGACACCCAAAGACGGTAATCCTCCTCAACTTGGCGTTTAGCTCTATTTGACTGCACATACCGAGGGACGTTGATTTTCCCAATGAAGGCGTTAAAAACCTGCTCCCCCACCTTTTGTCCTCCTGGTTGAATCCAGAACAAATCGCTTTTCTCGGGTCCGTTTCTCTTTTTGTAATAAGTCTCATTAGTTGTTCGTTCGATTATCAATGAGCAAAGAAACATGCCTAGGCAGCTGGTCATCGTTCCAACCAAGACGAATGGGCAAGCGTACGCCGACATAAGCTTTCCGTTCTTCAAGAATAAAGAAGGATACTTATAGGTTATCACGACAGCGAAACATAAAACTCCTATTGACAAGTCAGTTTCAAAACCCTAGATAATGTAATAATGTATATTTGAACTAACCAGCCTGCAGTAATACGCCGAAAACAGCAGTTCCAACAAGAATACCATTCGCGGGGCGTTTGATCCCAATATTAAGTGACAAATTGGGCTTACGAAGCCTATCGTCTTCGAGTGACCCATCATCGATACTAGACCCCTCCAACTCCCATAGTCTGGCGCCCCCGACTGCTTCTTTGAATGTAAAGATGCCTGCGTTTGGAAGCCCGTCATCCTCAGGCTTAAACGCATATGGTCTGTGATGATGATATACCAGCTCAAGAATTTTCGGGTTGCCAAACACGCGGGCTATCCCGCCTTCGTTCCACAATTCAGACGTGGTTTCTGAAGTGCACGATAAGAGCTCGAGTTCCGCACTTCCAGGGCTTTCTTGTGCTCTCCCAATGAAAGCTCGGAGGGATGATTTGCCGCTAACTCGGATTGCTGATACGACGGCGGTGATAATTCCAAGCGGTGCCATAGCAAAGACGACATTATCCCATATGCTCAAAGATTCACTGAGGAACTGTTTAGTTACCTGTTCACCAAACAACGCTATAAGAGGACCCTGATGCGCAATGTATTAGCCAAATAACCGGATACTTTGTAAAATAAACGAAAGCTTCCATCATACAAGGTCCGTAGCCAAGTTGTTGGTGAATTCATCCCACCCGCTTGTAGCTCCACTTGTAGCTGCTGTGGGTGATGATAGCAACGCAACCGCGATGGCTAAACCGAGTGACATTGAGCAAGATCTAATGCGAGCATTTATTAGACAGATTTTGCGGTATAGCTGCTAGACCTTAAAGATATCGTTTTGTAGCCTTAACCAAAATTTTGGGTTTAAGAGAACGTTCTTGTTGAGATCTCGTAGATTTTCACCTCTGATGAAAATACTTCTTATTAATGACCCAAAATCAACAGCAGAGAAGCGAGATTCGAATCATTTTTAGCTTCGATAACAAGCTGACATTTCCGTCTTCTTTTATATATATTTTCCACCAGGGAGCGCTTCGTGGAACGCTGGTAGGCGGGCGGTCATTCGACGGCGAAAGGCTTTTTCAGAAACCCTCTCCATATTGCTTTTTTTAGTGCTCCCCAGATCCTGGGAAGTATCTCGAGCCTCGAGGTTGCTGGCAGATTCTGATTCAGCTAGAACAAATGATATTTCTTCCCAGCTGCGCCCCAAGATATCAGCTAGTTTAATGTCCATCGACTGAGTGCACCCTGATGATCGATTCAACGACCAAGGTGGAATTCACGCAGAATACGAGCGACTAAAAGAAATACTGCTTGTATGGCGCTACGGGGTGATCACTTCCTGGTCAGCAACCTAAGCTCTTGAGGCATCGATGGGTAAATAAAGGTTGCAGTGGTGATTCCCAAGTAACTAGTTAGTTAACCTTTATTGGGTGGTCAAAGTTGGCGAAGGTTCAATGATATTGGAGAAGTACCTTGAACACGCGCGATCCTGTGACTGCTCTGTGGGCGTAATTTTCAAAGGTTGCCCAATAGAATGAGCTCGAAACGACTTCGATGAGTCGGAGAGTGGTTGGAGATATGCAGAAGACGGAACCCAAGTTGCACTCCAGATGCTTGCTCACTGCCAAGCAATGGGATGGGGGCTTGTGGTGGATGGCGTTCAGGGCTTGACCATAAATAGTTAAACAAGACACCAAGCTATTGTTGGTTTCAGTCTGCTTCCCTCAGTCTTCTTTCTAGACAATTCAACAACAATCATTTCTAGTTCCATTTCTTCTACAATAGCATATCTTACTGTTCATAAGAAATAATATTGATCCTCAAAACGGCAGTTGGTGTCAAGTTGCTAGGTAACATGAAACTGGGCGCACTTGGTGGTTTGATACGCCCATCAAAAGATGAACCGGATATGCATTCTTGGAGCAAAGAACTAAGCCGTTCCGTCGATTGTGAGGAGCGATGCTGCCCCAGTTTTTGGCGCTTATCATATTTGTTGGCTTTGCTCCACTGGCCCGCTGAAAATTGGGGCAAACGGCTGACATGCAGCCAAGGATTTGTTAAGCATCCAATGAAGTGAAAGTGTTGGAAAATTTCCCAGTTCTAAGACACTTTCGTGGTGTCTGGACTGTAGAGAGGCAATCCCGCTTTGGATCGAACAGTCCGATACGACCGATGCACAGGCTACTAGTGTAATTTCATCACAGAGTTTTAGGATCCCAACATAAACGACGTTATTAAATAGAGGGGCTTGTTGAAATGATAGTTAACGCAGCCAGACGCCCTGCTCGCAATGAACGCCCGTTTTCATAGGAACATGATTCGAGTTCTGCCTCATAGTACGGCATATTCAGGTCAGACAAAAGTATGATTACCGAAGGAGTGTATGCTCAACTCAGTGATAATATAGAGCAAGTCTACGCTTCTGATTCAAAATCCACCGAAAGAAAGTGTGAGATGTTAGCCCTGTCCCGATCTCAACAGTTAAGATAACGAATTTTTACCGAGTATATTGGCCAACTCGAAGACGAGAGGCTGCAGAGCCACAGGGACCTCTTTGCACTAGGTCTCGATTCCTTGCAACCTTTGCATGCGAATTGCGTAAATTATCTGATATGTCGCCGCGCACGGCCGTAGTGCAGGGCGGAATATCTGCTTTAAATACCCAAGCATTGGCGGACCAGTTGACCTTGCTGCGCTCATATGATGATCCTGAACTAGGGAAGGCTGGTGGGAAATAGCAAAGGAATTTCGTGGAAAAGGACGAGCTTCTTGTCTTGCTGGTTGGTTGGGGAAAAAAAAAAATTGGTATGTAAGAGTGGCCGACGAAAGCCAAAAAGAAACCGAAATCTCATTCAATTCATCCTCTCTGTATGTTGTTGAATACCGGCTCACTGCTGCCTTGAGCCCCCTTGCGTCCTTGCAGACATCGCGCATATCAGAATAGCTAAAGAATCCCCAACACCATCGGCACCGATTCATTATCTGAGACTTCAGCTGTCTGCGTACCTCGTAGCTGGGCGTATTGGCTTCATAGGCTCCAGAATTCGGCGTGCTCTGCCACGTCCTTCGTCTAGGGCATATTGCACGCCACATGGATGGAATATTGCGTATATAACTATATAAATCACCCGAGAAACATCTTCTCTGGTTGTTCACGGCGCTGCCACAACCACTGGGTTGCCCGTCCTGAAGGATCAACGAGGTTGGTTACCAGTCGACATTACTGTGCGGACCATTGTGGACTTCATTGAGTTGAACTACAGCAACAGAGCTATCAACTCAGATGGGCTGTTCTATCCATCTGTCCAACGACGATCCAATGGTATTGTTATTTCCTCCCTTCTCCCCGCGTTGCACGGGTGGAGTTCGGACAGCCCTCAATGGCGTGGATCTGCGGTCTCCATTCAAAGTTTCTCAGCTTCCTGCAGAAAAGAGTATGGGAGGGGCAAAAATCATAATGAGCTATACTCCAAACACCAGCTCCAACCCGCACAGCCGTTCTCGGACTCTCACAATGCGGAGACAGTTGAGCATTGGTGGGTTGAATGTTAGGAAACATCCAGCAATAAGTTGTAAAAAACAAAATGAAGATTTCGCCTTTAAATCATCTGCAAGATTCAACAGGCGAAGAATTAAATATATAATTTTTTTCTTGTTAGCTAGAGGTGATTAGATTCGGTGCTGTGCCCCCAAGCCTCTACTATTTGTCCATGGCCTCATAGAGAGGGTCTTAGGGGGTGTCTAGAAGGAATAGTCTAGGCCTAGGGCAGAGGAATTTAGTTAGGCTGCTTAATATGATGCCAACTTACCCTCTTTTTGTATGCATTCTTGAACTTGGTTCCCCAGCATATTGTCCTGTTCCCTTTTCCCGATGGTTGCTTTCGTGGAAATCCGGCGAGATGGAACTGTTGGAATGTTAACATAACCTTAGGTTCTTCGCAGATGACTAATTTAAAATTAGAGTTCAGTGCGCTAACCATATAAAATCTAGTTCTGGGGCCTTATTTTAACCTTAACTTAAACTACCTCAGGGCAGGGTACAACCAAGACCGTCAAGTTACTCTAGTTGGTGGGTTTTAGGAGGGCAGAAAACACCGGCCTGTTTGACCAAACATGTGCCCTGAGCTGCAGCGCTCTTTATCTAGTGTCTACAAGGCTGCGAATGCTCCCTTACTGCGTAAGTCCGCGTGGCCTTGCTAAAGCCGTGGAAAACTTTGATGACAGGAAATCTTACCTTGGTGCTGAATTCAATGTCTCCCCATAGTTGGGGGAAGGAGAGAGGGTATCTGCAAGGTTTGCAGCTATACTAGGTCCTCATATCCACACCAAGCTCACCAATCCACATAGGTTGCCTAGTGATATTAAGGTTATTAGTTCGATCCAAACCAACCTGCCAATAGAAGCAGTTTAAACTGCTTCACATACAAGCCAAAAATCAGCAGCTTGAGCGATGGCATAGTTATTATTCCTCAACGTCTCATTTTGAAGAAGCTCAAAAGAAAATAGGCACAATTTTCCTTGTTGTCTACAAACCCTGCCGATATATCCCTCAGTGCGCACAAACGGGCTGTAGGTTTTGCCATGTGCGCGGGAGAAAATAGTTCAATCATTATTAGCCACTAGCTAGCTAGCCAGCTGATAAACTATATATAGCTAGCCGTTGTCAGTCAAGCATCAGTGAGAACATCTATAAAATTTAGAATGCATTGCAGAGAGTAGTAGTTGTTAACATATGGAATAGAATTAAATCAAGTTGAGATAGCCTCAAATGACCTCTCATGCTGATTTGACATTAGCTCTGAAAACACTAAAAACCTAGGTCATGATTCTCTAAAGTTTGACTAAACTCTTCAACTATCAACACCTGCCTACTGAGCATTTTACCCAATATGTAATATATAAATCAAGACACTCAGCCAGCGACCCGCGCACTCAAAATCAAAAAATACCTGTTCTGACAGAAAGCTATATTATAATATTAACAGACTTTCTCATTCATCAGCCATAAGAGATGACGTGTCATGCCACAGCATTAGTGCATCACTTAAGGGTGCTAGCACCTAGCTGGCATCACACACACACATACATGTATATATACTCACAGAGGCCCTCTGCGGCTCTTGATACTATTCTCTTAGCTAGTGATTAGCTACATACTGCTACAACCATTTACATATCTTGCTACTATCATCTATTATTATCTATTCCTTCGCTATTAGCTCCTCACGCTGTCTATTCGGCGCTACGCCCTTACATCCTTGTCATATTCAAAAGATTATAGAACTAGAAGGCGGCAATGAGTATAAGGAAGACAGAGAGGATGATGATACACAGAACTGACAGAGCCAGTGAACAAAAGAGCATTTATCAGTGAGAAAAGACCTCACACCACAGAATGAAGATGAAGAATATGAAGAATATGAAGATATAGAGAATATAGGGGAGGATATACTACATAGGGAATCTATGAATTAGAAGTAATTAAATATAGAGGCAATATTTATGAATTTAGCAGGTACCTATTTTCCTTACTACATTAGCTTTGGTAGGGCTGAATGTATTTCAAAAACTAAATATAATACTAGCGTGTGCAATGACTTACTACGTATGTTCCACACCTCCGTATATCGTCGCCTTTCGGCATCAGTCCATCAACCACCTTGAATCCACCTTGACCACGGAGGAGTTGACTTGGTAATAGAATGAAGTTGCTAACTAGCCATACATAAGCAAAGGAGCCCCATGTTCTCAGCCTCATATCTTGCTACCATGAGCCTCACAAATAGCAAACCAAACATGCCGACAACAACATAGATACATACCCACCAAGCCCTACCTCAACCTCCCCTAACTACATCCAAAAACCCATTACTCTCATTCCCACCCTCCTAACCCCCTCAAAACCAATCCCGATCCCACATCGACCGTCCTCATGACCACCAGAAGAAGACACCAATGCGGCACCAACAGTTCACCGCCTTGCAGGTCGTCTGCGTATTCGCCCTAGGCGGCCCCTACCTCATCTACCACTTCGCTTACAAGGTCTGCACCAAACCTATCGTGAAGCACGTGAAGCGGCGAATGAAGCTGCGGGAGTTTAGGCGGATGGTACCAGTACCAGCCTGGTCACCAGTGCCAGAGGCGGCAATGGATGCGAATGTGGCGGAGGTGGAATTTAGCGCTAAAACAAGTGGAAGGCGGAGGCTGTCGCTTAGCGGTGATGGCGATGCCGGCGGGGTTGATGGTGAACGGGAGCAAAAGCGGCAGCTGAAGAATTTCACGCTACGTGCATTGGTTCCCCAGCGGAAGAGCAAGGGGAATGGGAAGGGGAAGGAGGAGGAGGAGAAGAATCAAGGACGGAAAATGCAGTCGCAGCTACAATCACCCTTTTTCGCGCGGCTGCCGTGGGAGGTGCGCCAGATGATCTATGCGTATGTGTTTGAGGGGGGCGATGTGCATATTGTCGCCATGCATGGGCGGTTGGGTTGCTTTCGGTGTCTGCGGGATGATGGTAATAATGATGAAGAAGCTGATGATGATGATAATCATATTAAACGTGTGATGGACATTAATCCAGAGAATGACAAGAGGAGCGGCAATGATGACAACGCCTGGCCCTGCGAACGCTGCTTCCAGCGGGAAGTCACGGAAATAACGCTGCCAGAGCGAGGAACCGACGCCCCCGTCGTGCGCACGTACGCCAACACAGGTATCGGGGTGCTAAGCTTGCTTCAGGCATGTCGAAAGACGTATGAACCATTACCCCTTCCCCCTTCCCCCGCCCACCCCCCTCCCCTTTTTACTTCTACGTCAGTCATATAAAACATTCAAAAAACATCAAATAAAATAAAAATCTCCCAAAAAACCGCCAGCTATACCGAATCCCTCCCACTCCTCTACGCCTCGCACACCTTCACCTTCCGCTTCCCAGACGCCCTCCTCTACTTCCTCTCCATAACCCCACCCACGCACCTTCGGCACATAACCTCTCTGACCTTCGACGGCGCCCCCCAGTACCCGAACCGCCACCACAGCTACATCTACCCCATCGTCTCTCTACCCGCCTTCTACCTGCTACAGTACCGTGAGCAACTCCTGGCTTCAGCGAGGGTGGGGGACGATAGCTGTGGAGGTAGTGACGGCGACTGGTCCCAACTCCTCTGCGTCATGCCGACGAGGATGTTTCGGATATGGGATGCGGCGTTTCTAGCACTGTCGTCGAGGATGGTTGGGCTGAGGACGTTGAGGGTTAGGTTGGCGAGCATATGTTTTTTGGGGGGCGCAGCTTCTGCGGAGAGTGTCGGGTTGGGGGTGTTGACTAGGGTTAGGTGTATTCGAGGGGGTGGGATGGGGAAAAGAAACGGGGATGGTATTTTTGAGGTGGAGGTTGATTGGAAGGGTAAGGAGGGGTCTGAGGAGGTACCGAATGTCATTAACATTACCAAAGGGGAGCTGCCGTTTATTTTGAAGAGAACGGTGGTTAGTTAGATTGTCCCCGCGTAAGATATATGTGTGTGTGTATATTTCACATGTCATTACTACATTAAGAGGGGCATATATATATGCAAAGGTATTTGTATTTGCGGGTAATTCTGAATTTGCCTATAGAAACAGTTGATTGCAAAAACCAAAGCGCACGTTGAAATTGCAAGACTGAAGATGATAAAGGGTGAAGAAGACGAAAATCGAAGTATATAATTAAGGTATTCCCGTTCTGGGATTAGGTTTGTAATGTACAGTACATGTACGTGCACTTTCACATGCACAACCACATGCAACATGCAACATGCAACACGCCACATGGTATTTTATTCTCTCGAAGTCAAAATGTTTAACTTTCACCCCCTAATAATAACTAGCCGGTGGGGCTGAGGTCTGTGTTTTCATCTGTCTGAGTAAGGCTATCGTAAGCTGAGCTGCGGAACTAACTAACTCTGTCCAAGCTGACGGGTTCATCAGCACTACTAGATAGATAACCACAGCCGCGAAAATTTCCTGACTGGCTTCTTGTTGGCTAGCTTTATCTTATTTATCTTACTTCCTTTCTTTTTCTTACCGGCTGGGCGCGTCTTATTCATATTACGGAGTAGTCCGGAGTACTGCGTAATAAAACTCATTGGCGCTTGTCTGCCAAAACCGCCTCAAATCCCACTACTACCCCGCCCATCCGCGGCCCCGTGCTGGTTATTTGCCAAGGGCCGCCGTAGTTAGCAGTGGATGTGGGAGGTGGGAAAAAGTGATGGATAATGAAAGCGGGGCTCTGGGATGAAAGAAAGAAAGAAAAAAAAGAAGAGCTGGAGAGACTCCAACTTCTGATGGGAACTCGTTACGAATTTATTTGGTTCTACTGGGGAAAGTTTTAATCCTTTCTGACAGCGTGTCAGAGGGGGGGGGGTGGGGGGATAGCGCATAAAACGATGCTCAGCTGTAAGTTATACTCCGTATGTCTTGCTGCTACGGCTGTCTCATGTTTCCAGAAGGAAGAGAAGATAAATTCCTAGCATGTGTGAAAACAAGATATATATATATAGAGAGAGATATAGATACCATGTGATTGCGCCCGCAATTGGAATTCTAGAGCTTAGGTACCCCTCACCATTTCATGTTAGTAGATACAGCGATAATCACATGGAAAATATGGGTGGAAACAATAGAAAAAGCTGAGGTAGAAATAGGTCGGGAGAAATGTCCCAGCTACAAATGAACATGAACGAACAGGTGGATGAATGAATGAATGAATGAATGAATAAATGAGTAAATGAATGCTGGCCGGTTGAGCTTGCTGGCATGGATCATCCCTTGCAGTTATGCCCGATCACCCGCAGGACATATACGGAGTAGTACATGGACTGTACATAGACTGTACATATCCGCCCGAAGCTTTTGGAGGGATATGCGGAGTACTAGTGATGTTCAAATCCTGATATCTAATAATACCAGCTGGAGATATATCTACTATCTATATACCTATGTAGGTACCTATATATAACGTATTGCAGTGACCCAACAGTCCATAGAGATATATAAAGGGGGTCGAGGAAATGAGAGTGAAAAAAAGAAGGAAAAAAAGGGCACACATGCCACCGTCATCGTCATCGCCATCACTTTTTTATCAGGGCCTGAACGCACTTTTACAGACTTTTACGGAATTGTAGTGTAATTATACTGTACTGTACATACATACAATATACTTGTCCATGTCCATGTCAGCGCCAGTGTCCGATGTCAGCGGCCGATCAGCTGCACGCACGGAAAAGAGCGGACAGCAGAATGAGCCCAGCATAAAAAAAACTCGCCCTAAAAGCCCATCGGCCCTTAAATTAGGCCCCTCATTCGGAGCGTCCTTTTTTAAGGTGCTGACGGCGCGTGTGAGATCGTGAGATGGCGTCGGGCTAATGTACGGAGGAGAATCAGGTTAGGCTTTATTCAGGTGGAATTGTGTCCGTTGGTTCGCGGGGAGATATTGTATGTATGAATCTTTCTTGGTCGTATTTTATATATAATATATATATATACGGAGTACTCCGTATATCTGTATATAAATATAATGATTATATTGGCCGAAAATCCTACGGATTACTCTGTACCTGGGATCGGGAAGTTACCAATGGCAATATACAGAACCAGTATAAAATGTTACCTCGGATGTATTGCGCATGTATCGTATAGGTATCATAGGTAGTATTTATTCCAGCCACAGCGCTGTATTGTACTGTACTGTAACAAAACCCTGGGCAACCTCGGAGGACCGAACTGCCAAGCGCTGGAGCTGGAAGCTGGAAGCTGTATATCACTGTATATCGCTGTATGTCGCTGTAATTTATTCGCTAGGCCCGGGGATAGCTGTATGTATGTACCTGTGACGTACCATTTACACCCACATACCCGCCAGTGGATACCTGCAGGATACCTAGGGCACTTGAAATCGGCAGCTTTTCTGATACCAAACTCGAAAGGTGGAAAGTTTGAAGTAAATTGTCTCCACGGTACACATGTAACTGGAATAAACTTCCCTTGAGAATGAAAAATAAAGAAAAATAAGAAAAATAAGAAAAATAAGATATTTCGGCGGTTGTTACTGGGGCATGTGCTTGCGGGTTCCTTTCGCTGGGCCCATCACCAACTCCGCCGCCGACGCCGCCGCCGCCATAACTAATCCCTGATCTTCTTCTTATTATTTTTTTTCTTCTTCTTCTTCTTCTTCTTCTTCTCTCATTCTTCTTGTCCTCACACTCTTCTCTCGTTGCATTGCATTATACTCTCGCGATTTTTATATCAACTAGTCCTCTGTCTTTTTTCCAAATACCCTCCCCTTCTTCCTCTTCTTCTTCTTCTTCTCCTCCTCCATTGTCAATCACCAAAGCTACCTCGGGATAAAACGCCGTCGAGAGCTTGTCTCTCTTTTATATAATTGCGACCTCTCCCACGGTCTCTAGAAGAATTAAAATATAATAAAAAGCAACTTATAAACAAATAAACACGCCATGTTTTCATCTTCCCAAAGCCTAGTAGAGGCCAACGGTTTGAAATATACCAGGCCCGTTTCAAATAAGAACCCGGGGTCCGTCACACTGCCCGGCACAGAACAACCAGGCCGCAGCAAGATATACCGCCATTGGAAGGTTGGTAATGGGGAGCTGCTGAAAACTCTTGACCCTCAGGTATGTGAAAGGGAACAAAATACATAACATATTTTTGACAAGGGAACCCCTGTTTAACAAAAGGATTTCGCTAACTCTCGTCCGATATTTGAAGGTTCTCACCGCTCATGATATTTTTGAGTCAAGTGGTATGTCAAAAATGAATAAATCTGCTAATTACCTGCCTATTCTTTGATTGTTAATTTTCTTTTTTTTTTTTTTTTTTAATTTTTAGCCCACCGATACCCTAAGAACCCGTGCCTCGGAGCTCGTGCCTGGGATCCCGTTAACAAGACTTGGGGTTCGTACCAGTGGATAGATTACCAGACCGTCCAGAAACGTCGTGCTGCTTTAGGTGTTGGCTTGGTAGAGCTTCATAACCGGATTGGTGTGCAAGGGAGGCAATATGGCGTTGGTCTTTGGTGCCAGAATAGACCGGAATGGCAACTTACAGGTGAGTGCTGGTATATTAAATTATGCCCGCCCATATAAACCGTTGTGCTAACATTGTGCGTGCAATTAGATCTGGGATGCATGTCTCAGTCACTTTATACCGTCGCACTATACGAGACCCTCGGTGCTGAGGCTACGAGATATATCATTGACAACGCCGAACTTAGCTGCGTGGTCACGTCTCTCCCGCACGTTGCCACTTTAATCGAGTTGAAGCGCGAGTTGCCCTTGTTGAAGCTCGTTGTTTGCATGGACCCATTAGACGCCGGTGAACAAACCGGTCACTCCAAGCGGGACATCCTTGCGCCGCTGGCCGCCGCAGTGGGCTTGCAGATTTATTCCATGTCCGAGGTAGAAGAGCTGGGCGCTTCGCTGAACCGCCCTTACAACCCACCTACCCCTGATGACATCATCACCATCAACTACACCTCCGGCACAACAGGTGACCCCAAGGGAGTCGTTCTCACCCATGGAAACGCCGTTGCCGCTACCTCGTCCGGCTTGGGTTCTTGCATGCAATACCCCACTGATATCCTCGCCTCCTACCTCCCTCTCGCCCATATCTTCGGCCGTGTAATGGAGCACATAATTCTGTGGGTCGGCGGCAGAATTGGCTACTTCCACGGCAACGTCCTTGAACTCGTCGACGACTTCAAAACCCTCAGACCCACCATCGTCGCCTCCGTCCCGCGCCTGTACAACCGCTTCGGCGGCGCCATTCGCGCCGCCTCTGTCGAAGCCCCAGGCTTCAAGGGCGCCTTATCTCGCCACATCGTCGACGCCAAAACCGCAAACATCCAAAGAGCCGACAACCCGACCAACACACACATGCTCTACGACCGCATCTGGTCCAAAAAAGTCGCCGCAGGCCTCGGCTTCGACCGCATCCGCCGCATGGTCTCCGGCTCCGCACCCCTCGACCAATCCCTCCACCAATTCCTCCGCATCGCTTTCACCTGCAGCATCATGCAGGGCTACGGCCTAACCGAAAGCTACGCAACAAGCCTCTGCCAATCCACCGATGACCTCTCCGCGGGCAACTGCGGCTCCCTCCATGCCGCCAGCGAAGCCTGCCTCCTGTCCCAGCCGGACATGGAGTACTCCATCGACGACAAACCCTACCCGCGCGGCGAGCTCCTGCTTCGCGGCAACGCCATATTCAAAGAATACTACAAGAACCCGGAAGAGACCGCCAAGGCGCTGACGGAGGACGGCTGGTTCCGCACCGGCGATATCTGCCAGGTCGACCACTTCGGCCGCTTCACTATTATCGACCGACGTAAGAACCTGCTTAAGCTCGCGCAGGGCGAGTATGTCTCCCCGGAGCGCCTGGAGGGCATCTACCAGACGGCCTGCTCGTATATCGCGCAGGCGTTTGTTCATGGGGATAGTGTGGAGATATCGCTGGTTGCGATCCTTGCTGTGCAGCCGGATACGTTTGCAACGTTTGCCAGCCGCGTGTTGAAAAAGGCGATTGCGCCCGAGGATATGGAGGCGATACGGGCGGCGGCGGCAGATGAGAGGGTTGTGAAGGCTGTGCAGAGCGATTTGGATCGGGCGGGGAAGAACCATAACCTTGCTGGATTTGAGAGGGTGAAGAGCGTTGCGTTGTTGGTTGATCCGTTTACGATTGATAATGGATTGTTGACGCCGACGTGAGTATTCCCCCCCTTTTTTTTTCCTTTCTCGTGTGTGGTGTATATCGTAAACTAACAATGCTTTGAACAGCCTAAAACTCAAACGCCCCCAGACTGTACGCACATACCGCACGCTTCTAGACGAGCTGTACGCGCGGGTACCTGCAGCTGACAATAGCATGGGCTTTAAGTCTAATAATTCTAAGCTGTAACACCCTCGCCAACCCCCCCCTCCCCCCCCTGTATCACAACGCCACCCACCGCCTCATGTCATCTCATATCCATTGGGGTTTTGTTACCTGCCATGTCACCTCGTGTTCGGGGATCGTGATCATGATTGTGACATGTCACTCACGGGTCATGTCACACTTGCCTTTTTTTATTGGCATTTCACGTCTCGCATTTTTAGCGTTGCAAAGTACCCTCTACAGGTATCTAGCAACATCATGAAACCCATTGGCACCCCGTGTCAGCTCGTCTCAAGTACTGTGACTGCCTGATATATAATACATATGTATATTTGAAGCAGTGTATTGCTTGTCTCTCTGCGCCATGATACCTGATTATTACTTTTTTATTTGTGCTCCTCTTGATGATCAATACCTGTTTGTGTCTTAGACGGCCATGTTTATATACCTGGGTGTATTTATTTCTTTTTTTTTCCTGTTACTTATTGCCATTGTAATTGTGATATCTTCACTAGTCTGTCCATATTTTCTTCGTCTACTTTTCTGATGTACATGTACATGTGCATGTGCATGTGCAAGTTTCATTTTTATTTTTATTTATTTCAATTTTTCCTTTTCAAATTGTATATACATACTCCGTACAGTATCTACTATCCATGGATGTATATATGACACGTGTATGTATGACCATAGAATTGTATATATTACCCCTCTATGTTATGCTATGTTATTATTGTTATCATTTTCATCTCTCGTTTCCTGTTCATCAGTGTGTAAATGAACGTTGGAATTTTTGATTTGAAGCCGGGGCCAAAAGGGCAGATCAGTCTGCCCCCTCTTTTTACGCATTCCTTCTGTTAATTTTAGAGCTAGAATAAGGCGACCGACTATATATATATATATAGAAGAAAGAAGCAATAATTTACTTAACTTGCTGTTTTGATAGGACTTGTTTGAGTTATATTCAATTCTTCTGAATCGTTCTGGTTAGTTATTGGATAACCTCACGGCCTGCAATTACGAAGTGGATCCCCAACGAAATAATGTATGTATTTGTACATGTACATGTACATATACACTTCTGCCACATAAGAACGTAATTGGGGGGCCGTAGATCCTTCCAAGGTAATGTTTGTATAAAGTTACAATACATACATCCATGGATAGATCATACATTATTAATAAGTTTTTTGAAGAAATAACTGGCAAATGTAATGAAATGAAACTAATTCCTATGAACGCGTGCTATACTAAGCCACGACAGGGCACTCATGCCCTTGGTCAAGTAAACCAAATCCCCAGATCTTTCCAGGAACCTCAGGGGCTTCATTGGTCTGGTTTATGAAGTGCATCCCCCTGCGAATGTTTGCAGAAATATGTCCAGTCTACTCTGTAAGAAAAAATGGATTAGCAAGGCACTTCTTTTTCTTTTTGCTCTTGCTGTATGTTAAAGTATAGCACGTACCTAGGTATCGTGTAGCAGCGCTAATAGATACTAAGAAATGAATATACAGAATATTGATATTGATATTGATGATATTTTATTTTATATTGAAAACATAACCTTGGAACTAGTTAACTAGAGGTGAGATCGCTTATATAAGGCAGCTAGACAAACCATGCAAACATCAGCCAGCCTCACTCGCTCAATCGTCAAGAACATCTTCAACATCAAACTCGCTACTTTCAATTCAACAGACCAACAGACGACAAGCCAGGAGCAGAACCAGCCAGCCGTTTAGTCTTGCTTCTGTCTTACTTGTGCTCTCTATCATCTCTAGCAATCATGCATCCTCCCCGATCCTCACCTTTCATCCTCCTCCTCCTCTCCCTCCTCTCCCTCCTAACGTACACCACCGCCTCGATCCTCACCGTCACAATCCCGCCCTCGAACCTATTACTGAACCCCAATTCACTCCCCGCCTCCACACACGCGACACTCACCACACTTCGTTCCTCGTTCTCTTCATCTTCGTCTTCGTCTTCATCTTCCTCTGGAACCTCTGCGCCACCGGGCCTGCTCCTCAAAGCACCACTATCCCGCAAATCAAGTTTCGTATTCCAGATCCCCTCGGGACAGGGACCGCAGTCCTTCCTCCTCGACATCCACTCGCGGGACTATATCTTCGCGCCGTATCGGGTTGATGTCGATGCGGAGGGCGGGGTTGTTGGTGTATGGGAGACGTATAGGGGGAATGCGTGGGAGAATCGCGGGGTAGAGAAGGGGCTGATTCGGGTTGGGGAGGTTGTGGTTGTTGAGGCTAAGGTGGTGGAGAAGAGGGGGTTTTATGAAGAGAGGGCTGGGTGTAAGTTTTTTGTTTCTTTTATTTTTGCCGTCATTTTGAGAGGCTATCATATGCTAACTGGACGACTACTTTTTATTTTATATACAGTTTCCCCGTTGAGCCTGTTTAAGAACCCGATGATTCTACTTGTGGTCTTTGCTCTTGGTGTGACGATTGGAATGCCTTATCTTATGGAAATGAGTACGTTTTTGTCTTCTGACACACCCCGCCCTTCTCCCTCTGATACCAATCATTCCCTATCATTACATCAATGCAACCTTTAACTAATTAACTCTGAAAATACAGTGGACCCAGAGACACGCGCGGAATTCGATAAACATTCACGCAAGGGCCGAATCGCCGCGGCAAATGATGCAGGCACAAGGGCGGGCGCTGGAGCTGGAACTGGAGCTGTAGCCGGAGGCGGAGCTGGCGGATTCAACCTTGCTGGCTGGATGGCCGGGACGAGCCAGGGACCTATGGCCGCTCTGGATTCGACAATGAAAGCGACCACGAGCGGGAGAGAGGGTGGTTCAGCGGCGCGGAGGAGGTGAGATGTTGTACTGCGAGCTGTGCATGGGTATATAATATACCTAGGTAAATGGAGCATAAACAAGTCATGGTTTACATTCTATTTCCTGTGGGTCTTTTCTTTCTATATAGGGGATGTAATGTACAGATTTATATGGAACAATAACTGACGGATGATGCAAAAAGATATGTAACATTAGGTCTATATATTTTAGCATTTTTTGAATAGACTGAATCTTATTCCCAACTCACTATTAACATACTTTAACTCGTGGGATGAGTGTTCTATTTAATATACTAACAAGAAGTGGCTGAGTGGGGAATTACGTCAGCGCTGTTTCCTTCCTTTTGCCGCATACAAAGCCAAAGCCAAAGCCCTAATTCAATTGTCTGGGAACTCAACATCAATGAATCAATCATCAGACATTTTTGGAGAACAAAAGAATATACCCGTTTTACGCCATTACAACATTTCCTATACTGTCAGACATCGCATCGCACCAAAAGCAGCTATCGATCCCATCACTTCCGCGAAATTTAACTATTGAATATCGATTACAGTACCTTAGATAGCATGTCATTCGCCCCTCCCCCCACCCCCCCACCTCCCAGCGTCCCAGATGGCTGGAAAGCACAGTTCGATGACCGGTATAAGGAATGGTGCGTCCTATTTCTTATCACAACCCCCAACACGAGTAGAACGGAACCATCAGAAACTCCCTCTCTAACACAAAGCCTCGAAAATACAGGTACTACATCAACTTAAAAACCGGCGTCTCACAATGGGAACGGCCTCCACTCCCCGACACACTTCCGCCGCCATACGATGAATCGTCCACGGCGACGTCTAGCGGTCCTGCCTCCGCCTCTGCAACGGGTGATGTTAAGAAGAGGCCTGCCACCGCCACCTCCACCCCGCTAGGGTTGGGATCGAATAACCCGTATAATCCCGCGCGGCAGGGGAGTTCCTCGGGACCGGGTACCGACACCGATACCGGAACGAGTGTAAATGATAGTATGATAGATGAGGATGCGAAGTTAGCCGCGAAATTACAGGCGGAGGAGGACGAGCGGGCGCGGGCACGGGGACAGGATCAGGGCCAGGTTCAGCAGGCATATGCAGGCAGTTCACCCCAACCACAGCAGCAGCTGCCGCTGCCACAGCCACAGCCACAGGAAGCAGCAAAGAAATCCAGCGGTGGCTTCCTCGGAAAACTCATCAGCAAAGCCTCATCCAAAGTCCAGAACGCCAGCAGTAGCAGCGGTTTCGCCTCTCCGCTTCACCAGCAACAACCTTACCAACAACAATATCAGCGTCCCTACTCGGCACCGTATGGATATGGCGGATACCCACCCGTTGCCGGGGGAGGGGGTGCCGGCCTTTTCGGCCCACAGCAACAACCTGGGTACGGTGGACTGCCGAGACGGCGTGGGGGTATGGGCGGTATTGGACCTGGCGGAGCTGCGGCGCTGGGCCTGGGCGGTGGCTTGCTGGGTGGTGCGTTGTTGGCGAATGCGATTGGTGGTCATCATGGTTATCAGGGGGGATATGAGGATGGGATGGAGGCGGCGGATTTTGAAGGGGGAGATTTTGGAGGAGGGGACTTTGGGGGGGGGGACTTTTGAGAAGTTTAGGATTCTGGTCTTTGAATGTTTGGAGTTTTTGGAGTTTTAGGGATGTTCGTTTTAGCTTACTAGTGGTCTATTTTTTATTTTTATATAGCAGAATGTATATACAGTGCATGTACTTGTACGAGTGTACGGAGTATTTCTAATAGGTTTTTGCTTTGGGGAGCGGGGGGGTTGTTTGGAGACTGCCTTAATTTCACCTTTTTCCTTCCCCATCATCATGCCTCAACGGATCAGCCCCCTGTTCTGCAAAGCAACAAAGAATATCCCTGTTAATCAGGAGTGATCTTTTCCTAAGGAAATATTTAGTTTCCTTCCGTCAATGTTAAATAAAATGATGGGTTGTTTGGGGACTGAGTTCTTGTCGAGGTTTTAGCGTATGGTAAGATCCAAACTGGAAATTTTCTGCGCATTCGTACCTGATCAATCTCATAATGTTCCATCATGATCTCGAATTGAAACTTCAATCCAGAATATCACTCGACTTCTTGTTTCTCTCCCATTTCCATCATCTTGGCGTAGATAAAAACATTTGATTTTCCATCGCCAGAGTGTGTAATCGAGCTTGAGGCTGATTTCACGAACATTGAGAAGAATGAGGCTGCACATTCTCAAACATGAGAGTTTCAACGGTCATCCATCGTTAGAATATCGATAATGATCGCCATATCAGTAACACGAAAATGAAGCTTCCCTCCGCATGGCAATGATATAGAAATGTAGGAGAGGAAAGACAGCTGAAGGCGTGGCTAGTTAATAGTTGTGGGGGCCAAGGGCTCAATCTTTAAATACTATCAGTTGACTGAAGAACTACATAGCAGCGGGATAAATAGAAGATTACACGCAGTTCTTGATATTGCTTGATTCTTGATCATTCTTCAATTGCGGTGAAGGTCGAGACAGCAAAGGGGCCCTAAACCCTAACCCTAAACCCTAACCAGATGACGATAGAAAGATCAGAGAAATCTCATCGTGGATTTATACACTCATTGTTATATGTGTGTATGTGCATGCGCATGTATTGTATAAGTGTCAAGCAGAGAGAACCTGGAGAACAGGCGCGAAAAACGGCAATTAGACAAGGGGCTTGCTTCAGCTCCCTCACCTTCTCCGTCATACCCCCTTTTTCCAACACCACATCCATTCAACTCAACCCCCCCTCTCTTCACACTGTTCCCGCAATCAACATCTGCGCCCAGAAATACATTCCAAATCCAATAGCCGGCTTCAACCACCCAGGATTCCCAGCCCTCCGCTTCCCAAACGCATCCTTCGCCACGAAGATGTCGGAAGCAACAAACATCGCCGCTCCCAGAAGGCGCTGATGCGGCGGCGCAGCCCCACCAGTTGCAGTAGTCGACGCGGCAACAGCCAGCATGCCGCTAATAATTGCAGAATAACCAAAGACGAGAGGGCGCATATCGTCTGAAATAGCTAGGTTGAGCACGTTGCTACTCAAACCTCCATTAGATGTATTGTTCCCCTTCCTCTTAGGCGGGTAGATGACACCAAGCCATTTGGAAAGTAACATGGACACCGCGAAGGTGCCGGTGAATATTGGCCAAGAGACGGCGGAATCATTGTTACTGTTATTTTTCAAAAAGGCGAGGATGTAGGCGACGTGAGCAGCCGCGAAGGCGCCGACGCCGGCTTGAAAAGAGGTAGATATTTTCTTTGGTTCTTCTTCTTCTTCTTCTACTTTTCGCTTTTGTGTTTCTGCTTGCTTTTTGTTTGCGACCAGTGGGCCGATGTGTTTATCGTAGTATTCTGTGCGGGTGGGGATGAGGCAGTAGTCACCGATAATGGAGAAGATGAGACCTGCGGCGATGCTGAGGTGGTAAGGATCCCATTGTCGCCATTGAAGGGGGGAAGATGGTGATAGGTAGTAGAGCGGTCCGCCGAGGAAGGCCGCCGAGGAGAGGAGTTTAAAGATGTAGCTGCCTGGGTAAAAGGAGAATCGTTCTGAGAGGACGAGAAGGGGGAGGGAGAAGTTGACGAGGCGGACGGCTTGGGGAGGGGGCAGGGAGAGGTTGGAGAGGAACGGGGGGAGGATGGTTGAGAGGGAGAGCATTATGAATTATTCCGAGTTCGTGGAGGATTATTGTGGCATATGTTTTTTATTAAGTTTCTCATTTGTATAGGAGATATGAATTGGGTTTTTATTTTAATATCATTCATTGAAGGGAGAGAAGGTTGTATTGGTATATTTATGATTTAACAGGAATTACGTAGTTGGTTAGTTGTTTTCTTTTATAGCTTCACCTCGGCTGTTTGACAAGCTCATTTTTTGCACATGGAGAATCAATACCTGAGGTTGAAGAAATGCAAAAAGCCAAATAACTACTCTTTCGAAGCTGATGAGGGCATGATAACTGTGTCAACCCATCCCCAGAATCCTTCAATATCCAAAATGCTTGTCTGCTGTTCAAACCACCTAAGAGTCCCCCACAGCTTCTAGAAATCATGTTCATGTACTAAGCCCAGACATTACGATATGACAAGGAATCTTAAAACTTGGTGGGACCAAGCCCAACGCTGCTCTGGTTGTTCCCATTGACCCTTTTGAGTTTTTCTCAGATGGTATAGCCACCGCGACATATAACTCACATCCGATGGGTCCCTGCTCTAGTCCCGACGCTGCTCCATGCATAGGACATGACTCCCATGGGCTGGCGTAAATATGTACCTAGCCATTCCGCCAGGGATATGGACTTAGAAGAGAGTCAGCGGGCAGCTTTCCCGGCTGGATAGGGGTTTTATTTACAATTCCGGCCCTTAAAGGAGCTTTGCTGGGAAAGATAGGGGGTGGGTTCCTGAACATACGATGAAACTCTTCCCAAATAGATGACGGGATAAGGCCGCATTGCTCTTTGACAGATATAACCGGAGTGTACGGATGTATTAAGACCATAGATCTTAATGCATATTAGCATCCCAAGATAAAACTGGACATCCCCTCCTTGGTCCCAGTGGAAGAAAAGCTTTTACATTGCCCGAGATGGCTGCAAAAAGATGAAATGTCGCAATGTCTAATAGATGTATTCATCTCATTCTCAGATAACGTTTGTTATAAACAGAAACTCGGGGCCCCTATATATACATATCATTTTCATTGAAAAGTTTCATTCAAAAGCACGTATCATAAATGCCAAGAAAGCATCTCGCATAATATATCTCTCCATCAAATTTTGTGGGTATAAAAAAACTTTACCAACCCTCCACCCTCTCCATCTTCAAATGAATCCCCTCAACTGCCTTCGTCGTCACCGCCCCCGCAATATGAATCCGCTGCTTAGGATCCTGCATCTCAAACCTAAACCTCCCCACAACCCCAGCAACCGCACACCTCAACTCCGCCTTGGCAAAATCTTTCCCAATACAAGCCCGCTGCCCATGCAGGAAAGTAATCTGCGCGAAATTCGTCGACGCGCCACCATGGTGATTAACACTCTCCGTCCCATCTGCTCTAACATCGATCCACCGCTCCGGTAGGAACTCATCGCCATTATCGCCCCAGAACGTCGGGCTGCGGTTGATGGCGTAAGGACAGATGAGGATGCGAGTACCCTTGGGCACATGTTTGCCGGCAATGCTGGTGTCGCGAACACATTCGCGGATTGTCATGGGCACGGTGGGGTAGAGGCGGAGGACTTCTTGGCAGACGCCGTTGAGGAGGGGGAGCGATTCGAGGTCGGTGTGGGTGATGGGGCTGTTACCGCTGCGGATGCGGGCGCGTACTTCGGTGCGGAGGCGGGTTTGGATGTCTGGATATTTGGTGAGGAGGTAGCAGGCCCAAGTTAGGGCGCTGGCGGTTGTTTCGTGCTAACGTTGTGTTAGTAGGGAGAATGAGGAGTTCTTTGCCATGGTTAGGGGAAAAGGGGAAAGGGGGAGATTTACTCCTGCTGCAAGGAAAGTCAACATCTGATCAACCAGTTCATCATCCGAAAAGTTTCCTCCGACCATCATAGTGCCCAAGATATCTGTCTCAAGCTCTTTAGCCGTGACCTTGCTGGAAATGAGAGTCGCCTTCTTCTCCTGAACAATCTCCAGGCAGAGGGTGCGCAGTAAATCTGTATTGTCGGTAATGACCTTATTAAGACCCCATGGGAGCCTCTGGGTGAACCATTGCGGAAAGACAAAATTGACGCTCAGAAACGCCATCTTCTCCTTGGAGGGCTCGAGGATAGACAAGAAGGCATCCGCCACAGCGTGCTCGGATGTTTGCATCGAGCGGAAATCGCGGCCCATGGCGGCCGGGCCGATTATATCGAGCGTGAGTCGGCTAAAACATATGTGAGACACGAAGCTATTCTATAATTTATAAAATAAAATAAAATAAATGTAACTTACCTCGCCCACTCGCACATCTCAACCTTTCCCTGCCCTTGAGCACTCCCCACCCCTTCCCAAGGATGTGCCTTGATATCCTTCTCTAGCTCCTCAAGAAACAGCCCCGTCTTCTCCCACATAAGAACATACAGTGCACGGATATTCTTGATATTAAAGGCGGGGTTAATAGCCTTGCGATGCTTCTTATGAACCGCGCCCTCAGACAATATCAAGCCGTACCCAATAATCCGCGCGAGGAACTGGCGCACTCTTCCAGGCTTCTCGAAGTCGTATGTATTTGTGCTCATAACGTCGAGTAGGGCCGCGTGGTTGGTCAACAGCAAGCAATCATAGCCGATACTGTCGCGGAAATGTAATAGGCCATCGTTTGGGATGGTTTTCATCCATTTCAGGGGAGATTTTCCCCGGGGTTCGTCGAAGATGATTTTTGCGATGTTGAGTCTGCCCTATGTTGTTAATATATTTTTAGTATATATATATATGTTTTTATTTTGTTAATTGAATCCTATGACCCTATCTCCCTGGGTTTGAATAGGAATTCATGTACACACCTTTACCTGCGGCAAATGTCTCAAGGGACTGAGAAACCTTGGCCATAGCACGACATGATACAGCAGTTTCAGTACGATATTCACCACCAGCACCCGCAGGCAGAGGTTGTGGAAGGCCAATTCCAGGAATACAGTTCGCTGGAGGACATAGCTCTCTAGGATCGTCAGGCCGGCAACGGTTGGCAATGACATTGTTGCATTGAATAAATTCAATACTTGCGCCTGTACATGTACATACATACAATATCGTACACAGGGATTGCAAGTAACAGCAAGACGGCGAATTGATTGATAGCTTCAAAAGGGATCAAAAATCCTGGAGAAAACTGAGAATCTCAGAATATAAAAGCTATATTTTTTCTCCATCTTCATCTTCATATTACTTACTCTGTACTTATCCAAGTATCTCAACCTCTAGTCAACGCATGACGTATTAACATTCATAACAACAGTATCAGGCATCTCTATTTTTCTTCTCTCTCGCTATCTTCCGTCGTTTCAATGCCGTAGCCGAGGTTGCGCCGGTTGACCACATGCTGGCTACTATTTAGGATAGTTGTGATGGGTGGCTCAGGGTTAGACGAGCGGTAGCTGGATCCCTCCTGCGCAGTTATTGGGGGTATCGCAGCATTCACTAACCATTTAACCAAGCACAGGTGGGGGCATCTAGGAACGAATAATCGCGGAACAAGTAATATGTGGTTGGTCAAAGTCAACTAGGGCAGTGAACTATGTCGGCTAGGGCCGAGTTAACAAACTATCCGCGCAACAGTGGTCAGCTTGATTCTTTCTGGCCTCCACTTTTCTTCAACTACAGCCTACAGCCGGGATAATCCAGACAAGAGGAGAAAATACCCCATTTACCCCAGACTTACCCCAAAGTTATGAAGAAATATCAAGTTCCGAGGCCCGCCCTCCAATATGAGGGAGGGGGGGGGAATATACACATAGAAGACAAAAGACGAACGACTATGTGAAACAACTTAAACACAAGATGTAACATAGGGACCACGAATTTCTATATAACCTCTGATAAAAACTACTAAGTAGTATATTTAATAAGAAAATTGAGATTGGAAATCCCAAAACCTGAAGCTCTAATCATCATTAATACAGAGTTTTCGACCCAGTTCAAGAAAAGACCTGTAAAAGAGGATAGCTATATAGAAAAATGGCCGCCCTCCAAAAGTCCCTTGATATACTCCGCCCCTATGTTGGCAACAGCATTGACTCCTTTCTCTCCTCTCTCAACTCCTCCCCGCTCCTCAAAAAGGCACTCATTGGCGTCCTCGCGCTCAGCATCCTCCGCACCGTCAACCGCACCCTATCAAGCCAGGCGGTGAACAATTGGCAGAGCCAGCGGCCATGGGACAACAAGCGTGAATTGGTGCTCATAACGGGCGGATGCGGCGCCATTGGGAAACAGATTATGTTGGAACTGGCGCAGAAGGGGATCAAAGTTGTCATTCTGGACATGAACGAGCCGACCTTTACGCTGCGTAAATATGTCCCAAATCGAAACCCCCCCTATCATAGCAATGATGTACTGACTATTCACTCATAAACAGCCCCCAATGTCTTCTTCTACATGGCCGACGTCACCTCGACCGCTAACATCAAAGTCGTCGGCAATGCCATCCGCGCCGCGCATGGTGACCCGACCGTATTAATCAACAACGCCGGCGTCGGCTACGGAGGCACTATCCTCGACGAACCCGAAGAGAAAATCCAGCAGACCTTCCAAGTCAACACGATCTCGCACTTCTGGATGGTGCGCGAGTTCTTACCAGCCATGATCCGCGAGAACCATGGGCACGTCATCTCGATCGCCAGTATGGCCTCGTTCGTCGCCCTGGGGGAGATGGCGGATTACTCCAGTTCGAAAGCGAGTGCGCTAGCATTCCACGAATCACTGACGCAGGAGTTGAAGCTATGGTACAAGGCGAAGAAGGTGCGGATGAGTATCGTACACCCGATGTGGGTTAACACACCGATGATTCAGCAGTTGACCAGCCCCAGAACGGTGTTTAATATGCCGCTGATGACGGTTGAGGTGGTCTCCAACGCGGTGGTGAAGCAAATCCTGGCACAGCGAAGCGGCCAGGTTATTCTTCCGCAGGGGAGTTCCTGGTTCAGCATGCTGAGAGCCTTCCCGACGTGGCTGCAGGAGGGGGTGAGGCGTGGTGGCTCAAAGAAATTGAAGGTTCTAAGCGATATTGAAACCAAACTGAAGAAGAATAGTAGCTAATATGAATATGTGTTGTATATGTATATATATAGATAAATAAGAAAATAGAATTCACACAGTGATTACTTCAGAAGCTCTCGGAGCCACACCTTCATCCGCTTCCCTGTCTCCGTCTCTGTCCTATCTCCCAGGCAGAGGTTGAATATTGAGGCAATATGGCACTCCCGCTTGCCAACGAAATACTCGACGTTCGAAAATCCACCCTACAATTAGGTTAGTACCTGTTCACCGGTTGTTTCGCAATACTTGATTTCTTCCCTACCTTAAACTTCGCCGCAAAATCCTCAATGGCAGGCAACAAAATCTCATGCCCTCCGCCAAGAATCAATACCGAATTGACCTTGAAATCATTATACCAATCCGCCGGCGCCATAGATAGATCCGTATAGTAATCGCGCTTTGTCGTCTCAAGATACGAACCACTCCATGGCCCGCCCACAGCATGCGTGATCATATCACCCTGCGGATCAATAATCTGATCAGGTGGGAACTCTGCCTCAAGAGATGTCCAGGGAGAGACAAGCACGGCACCTCCCAAATTCTCGCTCACGGACACCTCATCGATCTGGCTATGGGGATGAGCCACATGCGAAAGGACGGCGCCGACGAGATTCCCGCCAGCCGAGTCACCGCCCAGAAACACATTTGCGGGCTCGCGACCGGTCGTATCGAGGATGTAGCGCAAACACTCCACGGCCTGGCGGACCTGGGTTGGGTAGATAGCGTGCGGGGTGAGAGTGTATGTCGGGAAGAAGACGGCGAGAGGTTTCCCTGCCTTTTGCATGTCTTTTATGGTGCGGGAGAAGAAACGGAAGTGGCCCATGTTGGCGGGGAGGGCGAAGCCGCCGCCTATTTAAATAAATAATAAAAAAGAATCTGTTAGTTCGTTTTGTTATCATGGGATGCTAGGGTCAATGCCGTCTTCTTCACGCACCGTGGTACCAGATCAGAACGTTCTTTGCGTTCTTATCTCCGATCCAGTGGCCATGGACGCCGTGAGGTAGCTCGACAGATTGCACCGGTTGACTAGTCTTTTTGGCATAAAGCTCGTAGGCTTTGGTGGTAGGGGGCATAACAAGTCTGTAGTAAATATTAATATCCACAATCAGCGATCCATTATATCCATGCATCCATTCATGATCTCTCCTCTCCCCCCCTTTCGTGAAGCCTTGGTAAATAACCGCTAATCACTTACTGCAGCTGCAACGGCGACAACCTGGCTGTGGCCTTTCGAAGAATAGCATATCCGACATGCAATGTCAGCGTCTTTGGCTGCTTCTCGGTGCGCCAGAAACCGGTGAGCAGGGCGTGTAAAGCAACCAGCACCACGGAGCACAGCCCGGGGATCATGTCCAGTTTTTCCCAGAGTGTCAGCTTTTTCATTGTTGTTGCAGTCATTTTTTCTCCTAGTAACTTATTTAACGACAGTCACGTATGTAAATATGTGCATCTCAATCTGCGTGAAATATGTGTCACTCACTGTCTCTTGAAAATACAATCCCTGTTGATTAACGGGCAGGATGAGACAGACAGCTCTCAGCTTATAGCCTCATCCTCATCGTTTCGGCAGCCCGTGCCCGGGAATAAACAAATAATAATTCACATGGGCCGCGGGCATTAATAAATAGTTACTCCAACGGCGGCAATAATGGGGGCGGGCTAATCGTCCGGTCCGAGCTGCCAAGGTAAATTCTCCTAAATAGTTTTCAAAAAAGTTCATGTCAGTCAGAATTAGAGACGTTTTTTATATATTCATATTGTTATTTAAGCTCGACGGCTTCTTTCCCCCTCACAAGCCAGATGTCTAGAAATCACCCCCAAATTTGAACCCCACTCCAAGTTCCTGCGGTGCTGGATGACAGTGATGATGAAGATGATCCAACCTACGGATTATGTTGACAGTTGACAGTTCCTCGGCAGACTTAAATACTAGTTAACTAGTGGGCGCCATTTCATTATAAAATGCGGTCTTCAGATCTCTCAGCGCGCCTTACGGCAGCGGTCAAAGCTCTGAGGGGGCTGCCGAATATATATATATATATAGGCCCCATAAGTGAAATATGAAGCTGTTGTGAAGCTGTCAAAGGAGAAAAGAAGATTGTTGATGATTTCAGCTGGGATAGTTAAATAATCAACTAAATTTCAAGCTAAAATAACAACCCATCAGCGCCAATGAACGGCCACACAAACCTCTCCGATGCTGATACTTTCACCTTCGACATCCTCATCATCGGCGCCGGCATCTCTAGTATCAACACCGCCTATCGCGTCCAGAGCGAGCTCCCTAGCTACAGATATGCCATCCTCGAAGCCCGGAGCGCCATTGGCGGTACCTGGGATCTGTTTAGGTACCCTGGCATCCGCTCCGACTCAGATCTCTTCACCTTTGGCTTTGCTTGGAATCCCTGGGACCAGAATAACCCGATCGCAGAGGGTCCCGCGCTAAGGACCTACATCCGGGGAGCAGTTGAGAAATTCGGCATTGATGAGCATATCCTGTTCCACCAGAAGGTGCTAGCTGCCGACTGGTCCAGCACCGCCAATAGATGGACTCTCCAGGTCGACAGCCAGGGGACCCTAAATAACTACACAGCGCGCTTCGTCGTTTTCGGTACGGGGTACTACAATTATGATGAACCGCTAGGCGCCCCCATCCCCGGCATGAGCAGCTTCAAGGGCCAAACAATCCACCCCCAATTCTGGCCCGAGCACCTCGACTACACAGGCAAGAAGGTAGTGATAATCGGCAGCGGCGCAACCGCCATCACCTTACTCCCAAGCATCGCCAAACACGCCGCCCACACCACCATGCTCCAACGTAGCCCAGCCTATATCCTCGCCATGCCCAACCACGGCAGTCTCCTTTCCTATCTTCTCCCAGGCCCCTTCTACCGCAGACTTCAGCGCATCATCTGGATCGTCACCGCCCGCCTCTTTTACGACTTCTGCCAAACCATGCCCTGGTTCGCCCGCCGCATTCTTAAACTCTCCGTCTCCGCCCAGCTTCCCAAACACATCCCGCACGACCCTCACTTCGTCCCCAGCTATAACCCGTGGGACCAGCGGCTCTGCGTGTCGCCGGACGGCGATTTCTTCAAGAGTCTACACACAGGCCGCGCCGACGTGAAAACTGACACCATCAAGCAAGTTACCTCAACCGGCATCGAGCTGAATTCCGGCGAGTATCTGGAGGCAGACATCATCGTCACGGCAACAGGCCTCAAACTGCTGGTAGCCGGCGGCGTCCAAGTAACCATCGACGGCAAACAACCCATCCACATACCGGACAAATACCTCTGGAACGGCGTGATGGTACAAGATATCCCCAACGCCTCCTTCATAATTGGCTACGCCAACGCCACCTGGACGCTGGGTGCGGATGCCACGGCGTTATTCATCATGCGGCTGCTGAAACATATGGAGAAACGGGGGCTTGTGGCAGCCGTGCCACGGCTGGATGCGGGGGATGCGTCGACGCTTGAGAGACAGCGGTTGTTTAGTCTTACGTCGACGTATATGGCGCGCGCGGAGAATTTTATGCCCAAGGCGGCGAATAGGAAGCCATGGTTGCCTAGGGGGAACTACATCGAGGATTATTTGTTTGCGAGGTATGGGCGGATTGACGAGTGTTTGGAGACTGTCAAGGGGGAGGGGCAGGGGTTGAGGTTGGTGGATAAGAAGAGGCAATAGAGTCCATGAAGGTATTGAGATATAGATTGAGATGCAGTGAGTGGCGGGAGTAAGTGTGAAATAAGAGGTGTATATAATATATATAATTAAATGAATTCTTCCTTTTTTGTTTTACAAATTACCCCGCTTCCTCCCCGGCTTTGTTCACCTGTGGAGTGTTACGTGATATGTAATATCCCTGGCATAAACGGCGTACAGCCGAGCAGGACAGGCTTCCCTAGTTTCTCCGGGTCACAAAGTCGGGGATAGTTTGATTCTTGGCCGACCAGGGCCGGGAATTTAATATAGTACAGGGGAAACCATGTAACAATTTGCTCTCAGGTGCCCAATCCCCAGACGTGGTTTTTAACCTCAAACCTTTGCACCAGGCAAAGATTCCTGTTCTCTATTTCCTTTCACGTTCGCTGATATATCTTGTGAGCTTGGCCATTTTCTTTTTGTAGGTAGGTAGGTATTAGAAGACCAGCGAATTATTCCTTGCAAAGCAACAGCCCAATTTCCATCTGCTAAAAAGGATATCCTCAGTACCATTTCTAAGTTCAAATTTTAACACCTTGCCTAGGTGGCTGTCTAACACCTCTCCTCTCATCTATGCCACTGGAGATAGCACTAGCGCGGAATCCAACTGGGTGGAACTAAACAAGGTGGCGCCGTTGTTTGATTGCTAGCGGAACTAACTTACAGCGGAGACAAACCGTGTAACTGGGACTGTTGGCAGACTGTTGTGCAGAGGCGGCAAAAGATACCTAGATAAGTTTATATCAATTTTGTATAGTTACTCTATATGAAATTGCACAAGCAGGGTAAACCTGCATTTGGGGCTTGATTGCTGTCACCCACTCCCAGAAGGAAGAGGATTAGATTCCGCCATGGTTTGATGCATGCATACGTCTGGATGATTGATCCTCACCCATATTCATCTCAGTTCTATCGTCCTCTGTCATCGGTAGCCTTCCCGTGGCCGTGGTATCTGCAGCCATCCACCGGCCCGAAAGTTTAAATTCGGGAATTCAGCTTTATCTCAACGTCACACGTCAGCTTGCCGGCAATTCTTCCCTCCTTGCAGAATAACTGGTCAGTTATAAATGGAAATCCGTGGACAGTAAGTATGCTGCCTTCTTGCTTTAACTTAGTGTAGCAGAGAGTTGAATCAATATATGAATGGCAATGCCACTAATAGAAGGCTCAATGAAGTGGAGGGCATCATGGATTTACACTTCTATCTTAATGTCTTGGTACAGTACATACATACATATATCCACATTGCTTAATTGTCTGATACATACGACCATAGGGAGTGGAAAACAGGGCTTCCCGTCCGCTCAGCCGTACTTAAGCCACTCGCCGGCCGGTTAGTAGTTGGGTGGGTGACCACCAGCGAATCCCGGCTGTCGTATGTTTTTTTGCTTTTATATATTTATTATATTTAATATCTGTATATTGTTAAATTACTTGTAACCTTTTTATGCAATTGTTCTGTTATTGAAAAGAATTATTCTTGAGAGCATAATGAAGAATTTGTGGTTTACAGCTTGTATATTGATTAGGAGCTAGGAAAAATTGCCTGTTAATTCCAGGGGTATCCTGGCGGGCATTGGTTTCACAGCGAGTGTACTGTAAAAACTCACTCTCATCATATTCGAAGTCAACAAGACATACATTCGCTTGTAGATCAAACAGCTAGAAGGATACAATGCTCAATTTTTGCAATAGATATCCATTGGCCACCAATACTTTCCAGCTCCATTCCTGGCGCCTTTTGAATGATGATATATTCCCGCTTCAACAACAGGCTGGTCTTCATTGCTGCTCCAAGCAAGGACACATGAAATGGGAATTTCGAGTTCAATTCCGAAGGAAGTCAAGGGCTGCAACTCCACTACTAGCAGTAGATCAATAGGAGTTGGAAGCCTGTGCAAATAACATGGACACCCATTGTCTATCATTAGCAGAAAAGTTCTATTGTATGAGCTCGTTGGGAACTTGGCCATGCTGGTGCATGTACTGGCATTAATAGATCTTGAGGCGGTTTGATTGAGCTGTTGAATGTTATTATTAGTGTTGATTTGCCTTACTCTACGGATTACCGTCCTGAGGGATAATTTAGAAACAAATTTCTGCCAAACGCTTGCTTGTGGGTTCATAATAGATTCTGCAGGAATTAGAGTTGGTATAGCATGCACTCGAAGGAAGAAACATACCATAATAAATACTAGTAGTCAATATTACCTAGATACTATTTTGTGATCTCTTAAATAAGAAACCATATGCAACTAACTAAATGGACAGCATCTCAGGCTTACTGACCTTTCCCTCATCAAACGCTTCGTTGAAAGAAACATTTCAATGAAGCTTGAATAAAAGTTCGGCTTGGCTTGACGACTCGCGAAGGCACCATTGCCCTTGTTTAGTGCCGTAACATCACAGCGAACTGAACAGGAGACAAGATGTATTTACATCCAATGGCTGCGGGTTCAAATTCTGCGGGCCCGATCTCTAGTATCTCCGTTCCGTCAACGCCGCAGTCCATGAGCGAGAACTCGGCAGCCATTCCATTCCCCCATATCCACAACCCCAGAGTGAGTTAGCCAACACACTAAGCCTTGGAATATCTTGATCATTCTGAAACGCTGATGAGTGGGCCTGTCGTGCCCAGAATGTTTTGTGTGAGAAATTGCTTGAAGCTAAGGTTAGCCGACCTTCCTTGAGGCCTGAGGGGTACCTGACGCAGCTCGGAAGAAACTGTGGGATATGTCCGGAGGAGAGCATAATTCTTGATGTCGGTTAAAACTTGAGGTATGGATAATTCCACCCCCTTGCCCGGCTAACCAGTTACCCATGGATCCGAGTACTAGCTGATTGTTGAACCTCGCAATTTTCTCGCACTCGCCGTTTATACGAATGTGTGTAGCACCCGCCTAGACTTCGCCCCTCTGTTGGGTAAATTTCATGTTCAAGGAAGTTCTTTTAATCACTGTCTGACACTGTCTTAAAAAGATCTCAAAATGGAGGACGTATTGGGTTTTCATAAACCCTTTTTAATCACCGTCTGCCGTCAAACTTGAACACAACCTCGTGCGGCTTTCGCATCAATTGCACAACCACATTCTTTTTGATTCTATCATAAAATCTCCTAGCCAAAGCTTACAACGCTTATCACACCTGCAAGGTTGGACATGGCCAACGCCGGGCAGGGCGGTGCAGGTGGGAGTGCTGGCCGCATGGGACCCGAATTCGACTTTGAGCTTTACCGATACATTCCATCGCTCCCTGCCGCCATCATCAGTGTTGTTGTTTTCGCAATTTTGACAGTCTCTCACACCTGGCGATTGTTGCGAGCGCGGGCTTTCTACTTTACGGCCTTTACAGTCGGCGGTTTATGTGAGTCTTCAAGCCAGACAGACAATTGGCGGCTAAATGCTATTGTTATTAATACATTGTTTTATTATATGAAGTTCAAACGATCGGTTATTGTGGAAGAGTATGGGGGCATTTTGACAAATTTTCCCTCGGCGGCTTTATTATTCAGGCCATTCTCATTCTTGTTGCTCCCGCGCTATACGCAGCATCCATATATATGATTCTTGGCCGGCTAATTCGAACGCTTCGCGCCGAAAACCTCTCCCTCATTCCTGTGAAATGGGTGACCAAGATTTTTGTCACGGGCGATGTGATATCCTTCTCCCTCCAGGCCGGTGGTGGTGGTATTCAGGGAGGTAAAACTCTGAAGCTGTTCGAGATGGGGGAGAAACTTATCGTTGCCGGTCTATTTGCGCAGATTGCCGTATTTGGCTTCTTCGTCGTCACTACCATCCTATTTCACCGTCGGGTAGCCACAACGCCGACCCCGATCGCGACCCAGGGAGTAATCCCCTGGAAACGGCACATTTTCGTCTTGTATGCATCGAGCACCATCATCTTAATCCGGAGTATCTTTCGGGTGATTGAATACTTGCAAGGTAACGGGGGCTATCTCATCTCCCACGAGGTTTTCCTTTATATCTTCGATATGATTCTTATGGTGATGGTCATGGGTATATTCCTCCTTTGGTATATCGACGACCTAGAATCGAAGCATGTGCATAAGCGACAGGAGTCAGAGGAACAAATCGAGTCGAGCGATGGCATGCTCGAGGAACTACGACCACATACTTAAAAGCGCGTGTTTTTGTTTCTTTTTTGTATGTTGGAGGAGACTTGCCCAACCCATAGCACTGGCCTGGCATTCAAGCGATGGCATAACGGTGGTTGTCACCGGAAAGGGTCAGGAGGAGGCGATTCGAATTCCACCCACCTTACCCCTAATTCCGATTTCATTCGTATGTATAGATACATTAGATCATATAGAGGGTTATTCCCAGCATTTTGTATATTGATCATTTCCATTAATTATATACCCTGGCGGTTATTCGGCATCTCAGGGGTTGAACATTATGACAACTCTCTCATTCACAGCGTTTCTAGCTTCATTTATCAGTCCGCGGAACTGGTTATGCGTGAATCCTCCTGCTCGGTTAAATCTGTTCAAGCTAGGGGTTAGGGTTATGGGTCAAGGGTTCATTCATCCTTATTTTGTATTGTGCTCTGTGAGCTATACTATCAGGATGAAGCTGCTCCCCTAACCAGTAAGAGTAATTCACATATTTCTATATGGACTATCCGCTATTTCGAGTTCCATCCGTCCACGGATCTTTAAGCACCAGTATTCCCCATCCCACAATACAGAATGCCGAGTCTGCTTGACCATTATCACCGCGCTACGCAAGATTCAATAAATCGCCCAATCCAGATCGTTAATTAAGTTTCAAACACGCAGCCTATTTCCTCTGCAGGCCAACTTATCCATAACTTATGTTCCTCATCGAGGAGCTTGTGGGCTTTGAGTATGAGACGTTCGCTCCATCCCTGCATCCACCAGTGAATTTCCAGCCTCTTAAGGAAAACACAAAAGAATGAGAATATTGCCACAGACTCCTGCGTAGGTACCTTTAAAAGAGGCAAGAACTCGTCTAAAACCAAGTAGATCCATGTAAACGCGTGGGTGATGTCTATTTGCGAAGCGTCGGAGAGCGATTTTGAGATTATCCGCAATTCATTGATGGCGTACTCATATATGCGGCGTGCCTTCTCGTCGTTGACAGTGTTCCTTACTAGAATCTCTAGCTCGTCCAATGGGCCCTTCATTGGCGTTTCCGCCTCGCGGTCCATATCTTTCGACCACCGCCGCAACCGTTGCGCCTGGGCAAACAAAGGGCTTAACGCACCCTGCATCAGATCCGGGCCCAGCAATTCAAGAAGAGATTTTGTCCCGCGAAGAAGGAATAGCCACTCAGGAAAGCTGCTGTCCTCGAAGAAGAACGTGTCGCCAGACGGCCCTTCTGGACCACCCAAGGCTGGGAAGGTCAGTATCTAGTGCTCTTGGTTTTAAGATAGATATAAAAGGGTAGAGTACGAACCGAAAAAGATAGTTAAGACCGAGAAAACGAACAGATTATTAGCGTCCTCCTTCTTAATATTGGACATTAGGTTCATCGCCTCCCTGGCGGCAATGCGATGATACGTCAAAGCGGTGGAAGTGTACATTTCCTTTCGGTCGCGGGAGTAATTGGCAAGATGCAAAGCCGAAATAGCGAGAACAGTTCGCATTACATAGTCGCATCTGCATGCCATTTGGACGACCGGTCCCTTCCAAAAGTTCCGTATAGATGGATGACAGGAGAGAGTGGCATATGTGGACGTCGAGAAATGGTGCATGAGCTGGAGGTCAAGCATGTTCAATACTGATGCGCTTACATCCTCGTTAAGATAATTGGGATATACACTTGACTCGGCTAAGAAATCGCAGTCCGTCCCACGCTTGAGACAGTTGCGACATGATGGGCGTTGCTCATCGCACTACATCAATACTGTTAGCCGTGTGAGTACTAACTGAAAGGGCTCCTGCATAACGCCATTAAGAGGGCTGAGAAGGCGAAAGATGAAAGAAAATCAGAGACAGAAAGCAATTGGTTCGACCTCAATCATCTCCGATAATAAGTGGCGCTTGCTTGGTCTTACTTCCGATCCAATGAAAGCCTGACGAAAAGTGCGGCGACAGTAAGATCGTGAGCAGGGTTACTCGGAGTGACGAGATGGTCTCGTTGGGGGGATATGTATTGCCTTATTGTCTCGGACTTGCCTTTACTTTCCTCTTCTTACAGGTCTTGCAACCTGTCCTAGTCTTTAAATGCGAGCGCCTGGGTATCGACTTTTGTCTTTTGCGGCGATCTGTCAAGCACGCTTCTGGTAATGAAGCACTTGAATTATCAGGCTGGGAGGGCGATCGGTCGGACATGTCCCACTATTTGGCTGATAGAGTCGAACACTTCCAAGATTGTTATTTGGCCGTGACGGATGATACGAAAAGTTGTGAGGGCAGACTCGTCAAAGGTCTCAGATACCCTGGAACGGAGCGGAATGTCTTGGCAACTGCCAAGGTATTCCGCCGAGTGTAGCCTTGGCAGTAGGGCAGCGGAAGGTCCAACGCTCGATGCTCCCTCCGCCCGGGCAGAGCTGAGCTATATCAACTTCCTCATCGTAGGAGAGAGTTAAACGATCCAACATATATGAGCGAGTCAAGATCTCAATCTGTTTGCCTCAGGGAGGGATTTCTTGAGATATTCATTCATACATGCATATGTTTCTCTCGGAATGTTCTATTTTCTTGTTTGAAATGAAGCCTCTTGTTTAGCGACGACTCTACTCCGAGTCCCCTGAATTTCCTTTTCCTCAGCATACATAACTGCCCGCGTTTCCATTTCTTATTTCAGCGAGTCGATTTCTCTCAATTAACTATCTCTTAACCGCCGTAGGTTTATTAGTTAAGGCACAATTAACACCTGTTGAATTTTCTTGCCCTTTCACAGAGAGCTCTTGAATGTAAATGAAGATTTACTCTACCCCTTTTTTAAAAAAAACCCTTTCTCTCTATAGTTCTACTAAATGAAAGGGAAAACTTATATACTTATTTAGTTGGCATAGTATTATCAGTCCATCACGTTGAAACATTCATTGACTATTATATTTCCTATTTTTAGACAAGATCTTCTGCCAATACCTTTTTTTCTCTGGTTATTGTGTAGATACAAACTCTGTAGTTAGTATATATGTCATATATGAAACTCATTCAAATGTATAATTTCGTTCTTCTCACATTCGGATTTGATAAAGTGCGGCTGAAGAATCTCAGAGCATTTATTAAATGTAGTATTTATGTATAATAAGTTAACGGATTAAAATCATGTTAATCGCACTTAATAAATATAAAATATAGAGGAACATATAAAAGCTCATTGCCACCGCCGAGAACACCGTGCAGTAGTCAAGCTCCGACACAACCAGCTTTAACTTTAACTAAACTAAACCGACGCCAGGTTTGCCCTTGATCGCAGGGTTATTATATGAGCCTATGACGCTCTGGAACAAAAAATCCTTGTGAAAGATGATAAACCTGTATCTGAAGCAGCCAAAAAATGGAAAATCTCGATTATGAGTACCCCCTCTCTCCAAACAAAACAGCAGTGTCTTACCTAAAAAATATAACGAACAAATTCTGCTCTCATTCTTGTTGACTTTAATAACAAGCCATTTCAAAAGGGGAGCAGGCAGCATAAACTTTAGTACCTGATTGAATCAATTTTGCAATTGACTTTTCTAAACTTTACAGCTTGAACCCCCACCAAAGCTTATCGTAACGAAATAACTCCTTCGCTGACCCCCCCCCCCCCCCCCCCCCCCCTAATGGCTCCCAACCAGGGATTCGACGATGCCGTCAAGGCCGCAGTGGCCAGCGAGACAGCCCCAGATGGTACCGGTCAGTCTATTCATTTTTTGGCCTATTTGAAGCACTCCCATTGCAATAAGTGGTGGTTTGGTTCTATATATATAACTTTAGGTTCCCAGCTGATGCAGATGGCCATGATATATTTTGTGGAATGATGAAATATAGGAGTCGTCAAGCTAGATCCATGGCTTGAGCCGTTTAAGGATGCGCTGCGGAACAGGTTCAGCCATACGAATCGGTGGATTGAGACTATCAATGAGACGGAGGGCGGATTGGAGGTGTTTAGTCGGGTATGTATCTATATACAGTTATTGGCCCTGCGCTGCACTGCACTGCACTTCGGATTGTGTTAACGGGGCTACAAATTGTAGGGTTACGAGAAATTCGGCTTCAATGTTAAGGATAATGGAGATATTGTTTATCGGGAATGGGCGCCTAATGTCGTTGATGCATATCTCATTGGAGATTTCAGTGAGTGGGACCCCAGCTTCATACTGAGGGGTTTCCGTGGTGGGCTGGAAAGAAGCTAATGGGAGGATAAACACCATTTTCAGATAACTGGGATCGCAAGGCTACGCCGATGAAGAAGAATGACTTTGGGGTTTGGGAGGTTACGATACCTGCAAATGATGGGGTTCCGAGAATTCCACATAAGAGCAAGGTCAAGGTGGGCTGCTACTCTCCTCCTTTCTCCGACATGTTAGAAGCATTATATATACATATAACTTCTATTAACGCCTCGAAACCATGAAAAACAATTACAGATAACCATGACCACCCAATCCGGCGAACACATCGACCGCTTCCCAACCTGGATCAAGCACGTTACGCAAAACCTCTCCCTCTCCCCGGAATTCCACGCCGTATTCTGGAACCCACCCCCGCAAGAACGCTACACCTTCAAACACCCCCACCCGCCCAAACCCGCCAGCCTCCGCATCTACGAAGCCCACGTCGGCATCTCCTCTCCCGAGACCCGCGTGGCTACTTACAAAGAGTTCACCACGAACATGCTCCCGCGCATCCACGGCTTGGGTTACAACGCCATCCAACTCATGGCCATCATGGAGCATGCATACTACGCCAGCTTCGGGTATCAGGTCAACAACTTCTTCGCGGCGAGTAGCCGCTACGGCACGCCGGAGGATCTGAAGGAGCTCATTGACACTGCGCATGGGTTGGGCCTGGTAGTGTTGTTGGACGTGGTGCACAGCCATGCGTCAAAGAATGTGTTGGACGGGCTAAATATGTTTGACGGGACGGATAATTTGTATTTCCACGCGGGTTCCAAGGGACAGCATGAGTTGTGGGATAGTAGGTTGTTTAATTATGGGAGTCATGAGGTGTTGAGGTTTTTGTTGAGTAATTTGCGGTTTTGGATGGAGGAGTATCAGTTTGATGGGTTTCGGTTTGATGGGGTTACGAGTATGTTGTATACACATCATGGGATTGGGACGTATGGTTTACTCTTTCGTTTTTTTATGTTGTCATTTTTTTTTTGGGTGCTAACGGGTTTACAGCGGATTCTCCGGCGGGTATCACGAATACTTCGGCCCCAGCGTCGATGAAGACGGTATCACCTACCTCATGCTCGCCAACGAAATGCTCCACCGGATCTACCCGAACTGTATCACAGTCGCGGAGGATGTTTCCGGAATGCCAGCGCTCTGCCTACCGTTTACCCTTGGCGGGGCAGGCTTTGATTACCGCCTCGCCATGGCGATTCCGGATATGTATATCAAGCTCCTCAAGGAGCAAAAGGACGAGGAATGGAACATGGGCCATCTCGCCTTCACCCTCACCAACCGACGACATGGCGAGAAGACAATCGCCTACGCTGAAAGTCATGATCAAGCGTTGCGTTCCCCACTTCCCTTCCCTGGCTAGATGCCTGTTTACCCCCTTCATTAACAAAAAATGAAAGCTGACAAAACCCCTCTCCAATGATACAGCCTCGTCGGCGACAAATCCCTCATGATGTGGCTCTGCGACAAAGAGCTCTACACCCACATGTCCACCATAACCGAGCTAACCCCCATAATCGCCCGCGGCATCAGTCTGCACAAGATGATCCGGCTCCTTACCCACGGCCTCGGCGGGGAAGGGTACCTGAACTTCGAAGGAAACGAATTCGGCCACCCAGAATGGCTCGATTTCCCCCGCGCGGGCAACGACAACAGTTACTGGTACGCCCGCCGGCAGCTAAACCTCACCGAGGACCCACTGCTGCGCTACAAGTTCCTGAATGACTTTGACCGGGCGATGCAGGTTGCTGAACAGAAATATAGCTGGCTGGCTGCGCCCCAGGGGCATGTGAGTCAGAAGCATGAGGAGAATAAGGTTATTGTGTTTGAAAGGGCCGGGTTGGTGTGGGTGTTTAATTTCCATGCGACAAGGAGCTGGGCGGATTATAAGATAGGGGTGGGGAGGAAGGGGGGGACGTATAGGATTGTGTTGGATACGGATGCGGAGGAGTTTGGGGGGTTTGGGAGGGTTGAGGCGGGGACGAGGTTTTTTGCGAGGGGCGAAGGGTGGGATGGGAGAGAGGATAGTTTGATGGTTTATGTGCCGACGAGGACGGCGCTGGTAGGTTCATTCATTTTCTTTTTGGTATATTATGTGATGTTATCGTGAGTGTATGCTGACATGAGAATAGGTGCTGGCGCTCGAGGAGGACACCTAGGAAAGTGTGTTGGAGAGATTGATTTGAGTAGTTATTAAAAAAGGCCATCAAATGTAGAAGGCAATTATTTATGTTATATTTATTTCATATTAATCGATATATAAATTGATATAAATTCTTCGATCCGACTTTTGATCGTGGGTGGATCCGGAGCTGCTTTAGGGGTATTTAATGGTAATCTATGTAATCTATCCCAGTTCATGCGTGGTAATGCGGCTGTTGGGTGTGTATTGGCATATAATGTGTGTAATGTTACATAGTAATACACCATTCTCGGCTACCTCTCGCCCAAAATCCCCCCAGTACCAGATATACCATACCTGTCAATACGAATACCCGACCCCATCCGACGCCTAACCTGTTGTGTGATTGGTATTAAACCTTCCCACCCAATCCGCTACACCACAAACTTGACAACTTCTTTCAACCTCATCTCTTGTTTTCTTCGCTTTTCTGCCTCCATTTCCCTTCATTCCCTCCCCCCCCACATCCACTTCCATCATGTTCAAGAGGTAGGCCAGCTCAATTCCCTCCATCTATCCATCAATGCTGATCAATTGTCACATCACAGCGGTGTTGCCCGGTCCTTCGCCAGGTCTGCTGCCCTCGCGCGGCCATCCACCTCCCTCCCAACCTCCAGACTCGCTCAGCCCTTCAAGAACCCGGCTCTGCGCTCTCTAGCCGCTAGATATGCCTCCACCAGCACCGCTCTGCCCGGCAAAATCCATCAGGTCATTGGTGCCGTTGTCGACGGTATGTTTTGTTGATTGTTGTTGTTGTGGTGGTGGTGGTGGAAATATATGGAAATACATGGAGAACTTCTTTTTCCTTTAATCACGCCAACCAGCAAAACCCCCCTTCAATGTGCCCTGTAATATCAATATTCATCACAGAAATGATGTTTTTCATCGTTTGTGAGGGTCAATGGCTTTTGGCTTCTGTATCTCTCTCTCTAACGACGGCTGAGATCATTGAATTGGGCTGAGAATATGCTAACGAATTGATGGACTGATTGTAGTAAAATTCGATGGTGACCAACTTCCCTCCATTCTCAATGCCTTGGAGACTACCAATGGCAACCAGAAACTCGTCCTTGAGGTTGCGGTATGTTTTGCTTTCTTCTTTTTCTTCTTCCTCGATCCTTTATTCAATTGCTGATAACGTTATACAGCAACATTTGGGTGAAAGTGTCGTCCGAACAATTGCTATGGACGGTAAATTTTCCCTCAACCCTAAACTCCCACACCAAAACCAGTACTACGATTCTAACTCGTGTATCCAGGTACTGAGGGTCTCGTCCGTGGTGCCACTGTCACCGACACTGGTGCCCCCATTATGATTCCCGTCGGCCCAGGCACCCTTGGCCGTATCATGAACGTCACTGGTGACCCCATTGACGAGCGGGGACCCATCAAGCACACCAAGAAGGCCCCCATCCACGCTGAAGCCCCAGCGTACGTCGAGCAGGCCACCTCCGCTGAGGTCCTCGTCACCGGTATCAAGGTCGTCGACCTCCTCGCTCCTTACGCTCGTGGTGGAAAGATTGGTCTTTTCGGAGGCGCCGGTGTCGGCAAGACTGTCTTCATCCAGGAGTTAATTGTACGTTTTTTGTCTGCCTACTATAATAGACGAAGAAATATTTTGATTTATTTTTCTAATAATTCAAATAGAACAACATTGCCAAAGCCCACGGTGGTTACTCTGTCTTCACTGGTGTTGGCGAGCGGACCCGTGAAGGAAACGATCTGTACCACGAAATGCAGGAGACCCGTGTCATCCAGCTCGATGGCGAGTCCAAGGTCGCCCTCGTCTTCGGTCAAATGAACGAACCCCCCGGAGCCCGTGCCCGTGTTGCCCTCACTGGTCTGACCGTTGCTGAATACTTCCGTGACGAGGAAGGTCAAGATGGTGCGTATATATATATTCGCCAGTAATTTGACTCGAAGCTCCACTCACACATATATTAGTGCTCCTCTTCATCGACAACATTTTCCGCTTCACCCAGGCAGGTTCCGAAGTGTCCGCCCTGCTCGGCCGTATCCCCTCCGCCGTCGGTTACCAGCCCACCCTCGCTGTCGACATGGGTATGATGCAGGAACGTATCACCACCACCACCAAGGGCTCCATCACCTCCGTGCAAGCCGTCTACGTGCCCGCTGACGACTTGACTGACCCCGCCCCAGCCACCACTTTCGCCCATCTAGACGCCACCACCGTCTTGTCCCGCGGCATCTCCGAACTGGGTATCTATCCGGCTGTCGACCCTCTCGACTCCAAGTCCCGCATGTTGGACCCTCGTATCGTCGGCGAGGAGCATTACCATGTCGCCACGCGCGTGCAGCAGATGTTGCAGGAGTACAAGTCGCTGCAGGACATCATTGCCATTCTGGGTATGGACGAGTTGTCTGAGGCTGACAAGTTGACTGTCGAGCGTGCTCGGAAGTTGCAGAAGTTCCTCTCGCAGCCGTTCACGGTCGCGCACGTTTTCACGGGCATTGAGGGCAAGCTTGTCGATTTGAAGGATACTATTCGTTCGTTCAAGGCTATTATGAACGGAGAGGGTGATGATCTTCCTGAGGGTATGTTTTATTTTTTTAATTCCCCATTGGAAAGTGGTATCTAACTAACATATTTTTTTTTTGCAGCCGCCTTCTACATGGTTGGTGACTTCGAGTCCGCCCGAGCGAAGGGAGAAAAGATCCTGGCTGAGCTTGAGCTTTGATAGACTTGTGTATTGTGATGTGATAATATTTAACTTTTCTTCCTCCTGCATTCTAGCTTCCTTACCTGTTTTTTGTCCACCACCTTTTTTTTTTGTGTAGATTAAGAAAAGAAAAAGAAAAGAAAAAGAAACAAAAACTATCCTCTGCCATCAACATCAACAACTACATATCAACAAAATCTTCCATTTCTCATCTCTTTTGTGAGTGTGAGAGAAATGTTCTTCTCTCGCTGCTATTTTAATTGCTCTTCGTTTTTCTTTTGTGATTTATATACATTACATTTTTTTCTTTTTTCTTTTTTGTTTTGTTTTTCTATATTTTGCTCTCACCTCTGAGCTGATCTGACTACCTCTCTTCTAATTTTTCTTTGTATATGTGTGTGTCTGTGTGTGTGCCTGTGTGTGTATCTACTAAAATTTTACCCTTGCACATTTGTAAAAAAAGAATTGGAAAGGTTCATGAGAAAAAAAGAGACTGACAAAAGAAAAAAGAACCGAAGAGAAAAGAGAAGAAAGAAAACATGAGGAAAGAAATAGAGAATATTAAAGATGGACATATATATATTTATAAGTTCATAAAATAAGCAGTGATGTAAGGTATTACAAGCTCTCAAAGTAATACTATATTGATCCTTTTTAAACACATTGATTTTAGTTCACAAACAACCTTCGGAAGTCCAGCTTCAGCTCTCATGTTCATTCAATGTATTATCATCTCTAGATGCGAGGCTTAAAATGGCTAGCTAGCTATCAGATAACAGTTTAGGCGCTACCACTGCTGCCTATCTTCTCCAGAGACCCGCCAGTGGAATAACAAGTTATATATATATATATAT